>OX457086.1:24378616-24502664 GCA_949752835.1 Empis stercorea
GGTTCATATTGGGTAGGTAATAATGACGCTCTTCTTTTTTTATTACCATATTTCCTTAAATTTTGTCTGTACATGTACCATTTCTGAACGGTGTTAAGATTTTTACTATATAAGACTTTTTTCATATTCTGATCTAATATATTCAAGTTTTTATCATTATCCAATAAATTTTTCAATTTAATAAAAACATCAGTTGGTATTACAACCATTCGCTGCATATTATTCATTTTGTGTTTGAAAACTGCTAATTAATTTACCAATAATACCTGATAATACAGTACCTATTAAAAGAGGTAAGAAGCCTCCTTTTTGAATAAGTATTTTCCGTTTCACTTTTAAACTCCTTCTGGAGCAGGCTAGATTTCTTAGTGTGTTTTTATGCTTTTTTAAACGTGTTAAAACATGTCTTGATATTTTATTATTACCATTTAAGGTATTAATTATAATTTCGACAATAGCTTTTATAGCATCATCGTCACATGTCCTTAGAATACTACTTCGAAGTTTTTTATTAGAAGTTTTCAGCAATCGTAATATACGACGGTTTTTCTTCAATCGTTTCATATTTTTCACAAAATGTTTTATTAATTAAATCATGTGGTGAGCAGTAGCATACACAATAATTTTTTTCAAAAATATTATGACGTACGCGATATAATTCATTAACGTTTTGTGTTAAGTCTAACACAATATAGCCGTGTGGAATAGATGTAGTCTCATTATATACTCTTACAAAATCCTGAGTTTTCTCAGGAAAAATTTGTCGTGCTAAAGGTAAGATTTGCGATTTATCACGTGGATTTTTAAATAAAACTAAATACTTAGCATTTAAAGAAATATCGCGACAATATTTACCTTGGTGAAAAATATTTTGTATTAATAAAATAATTGATAAATTTTTATGGTGTGAACCCTTCGTAAACAGTTCGCACACCTGTTTATTGTAAGTTTCAAGCATTAAATCATCGAGCACAACTAAAATATTATCATCATTTTCATTTTTAATCTGCTCCGGTATATTATTCAAAAATTCAGTATTTGAAAAAGGTAGGTTTTTCGGCACAGCCATCAATTCAGGGTTACACCAAATTATTTTAGTTATATTTGGTTTAATTAAGTTTTCATGCAGTTTAATCAAATTGCATACAAAAGTTGTTTTTCCACACCCCGAAGAGCCTGCTATAATCATCGTAAACGGGTGTCTAAATGGAATCATGTTTGTATTTTTAAATTTTCTATTCTTGCTATTAATTTTTCATAAATATTTTTAAAATTCTCTATACATTTTAAAGCGTCTCTGTATTTATATGTAACTGATATACATCCACAGGTATCGGGACCACATGTTGCTTTATTATCAGACCAAATACAACTTTTATAGTGTTCACCAAATTGCGATATTACTGAACCATTTTTATTTAATATAATCAAACGCTCAACAAGGTTTTCTAACTTTTTTAAGTTACGGTCATCCAGAAACGGTTTGTAATCTTTTAAGAAATTCTCCAGTATGTATTTCTATATGCTCTTTCGTTAATAACATTATATTAACTAATGAAAACTATGGTATTACATCCCATATATAATATTTCTCATGACCCCATTTCAGATTTTTATAAATATTTTTATTTGCCTCTCCCTTTTGTATTTACATTCTTATACGAAGCTTTTTCCTTTGATTATTATTATAAATTCCATAAAATCCAAGATGGCTTAAAAGTATTTTTAGACTCCTCCTTTAAAAAACCCACACAAATTTGCGCTTATATTTTTTTATATTATTTTGTATAACAGTATGTGCTTATTTATTTTATATTGATCAATGCATGATATATGTACATATATATAAACAAATTTCCAAGCCGACCGACTATCTTTGATAGCCGATTTGGTAGCGCGTTGGGATACAAATCCAAGCTTGATGGTTCAAATCCACTTCAAAGCAACATTTTTTTTTTCTAAAATATATTTTTTTTTCAGAATATAAACAAATTTTTTATATTACCCACAGTATATTTACATATTTTTTTTTATTTTCATTCTCCGTTTTGTATTCGCATTCTTGACCAAACCGGTTTCCGTTGCTTATTATTATACAGACTTTATATTTGTATATAAAGAACATGGAACGAATAAATGTAGATTATATATCAAATATAAACCATGAATACAAAATAAGTTGATGGCTCAGCAGGTAGAGCGCAATCTTATTAAACACAATGTCCCCAGTTCAATCCTCACAAAGCCACAACTTTTTTTCATAATTAATTTTAACCTCACCCATACTTACGAAAACCAGTATACACAAGCCACACGACAAATACCCCTAAGCCGCTAATCCATTTACACTTACAGGAAGTAGCAGAATACAGAACAGAGAAAGACAAAACTACCCATGCGCAACAGCATATACACAGGTGACGAAAGAGGAATAACCAGATGACCTAATTACCACGCCCGCACACGACAGCCATTAAGAACAGCCATTAAAAACAGCCACTAAGAGCAGCCACTAAGAGTAGCCCGCAGCCATTAGCCGCTAATAGCAGCCATTAAAAACAGCCATTAAGAACAGCCATTAAGAACACCAATTAACAACGCCTATTAATCACACCAATTAACAACGCCCATTAATCACACCATTAAAAAGCCATTAATTACACCCATTAATTACACCATTAATTACACCATTAATGACACCATTAATGACACCATTAATTAACCACCCACGCAATTTGGTTCTCACGCTGTAGTGCATCCATTACTACTTAGGTCCACTGAAACCGCGTTAAGCATGGTGGTCAAAGATGTTGAGCGTTCCATTCAATACAAGCAATATACATTAGCAGCCTTCTTAGATATTGAGGGTGCTTTCAATAACGTTCATAACGCAGCCATTATAGAATCGCTGGCTAAGTTAGGAGTAGAAGCGAAACTAGCTCAATGGATCGCAAATATGCTAAAAACTAGAGAGATCCAGACGGAACTCGGTAATAGGCACATTACTAGGAAAGTTAGTAGAGGCACCCCACAGGGTGGGGTGCTTTCACCCCTTCTTTGGCTCCTAGTTATGGATCAAATCTTGAAAAAGTTACAAGAAGAAGGGATTCAAGCAATCGCATACGCTGATGACCGAGTCATTCTGGTCTCCGGTAAATACCCCCACATACTAAGCGAGATATTAGAGAGAGCCCTAGCCTGCGTTAGTAGGTGGGCCAAAGACTGTGGCCTACGTGCGAACCCAGCTAAGACTGAGCTCATGCTCTTCACCACAAAAACCAAAATCCCAACCTTTACTCGTCCAAGACTGGATGGTGGTGAATTGCAGCTTTCCCCTAGTGTCAAGTATCTAGGTGTGATACTTGACACTTAGTTAAGCTGGAAACTTAACGTTGAAGCGAGAGCAAAGAAAGCGTACGTAGCTCTGTACTCGTGCAAAAAGATGTTAGGTAAAAAATGGGGATTAAAGCCAAGAATGGTTTTATGGATGTACACAGCCATAGTCCGTCCTATCCTCACGTACGGGTCAGTTGTATGGTGGCCTGCACTCTATAAGGAGTACAACCGTACCAAGCTAGGTAGGGTCCAAAGAGGAGCTTGCATGTGCGTAACAGAGGCGTTGAGAACAACGCCAAGGGACGCGTTAGATGTAATCCTCCACCTCCTTCCAGCGGACCTCCATATAAAATACTCATCCACATGCAGCGCAATAAGGCTCAAAGAAATCGGGCATTGGGCAGAAAAACCATATGGACACTGCAGCATTCTTGACACGATAGACAGGAATCTGAGCAGGGTCCCTACGGACTACACTATCCCCAAGCTAGAGTTGAACAAGAAGTTCAAAACAAAAATTCCAACCAGAACAGAGTGGAAAGACTTAAGCCTATTAGGAGAAATGGACACGGTCCTCTACACAGACGGTTCAAAGATGGACTGCGGTGTAGGTGCCGGGATTTTCTCAGAAACAAACGCAATATCCCTAAAATTCAGACTCCCCAACGGATCCACCGTCTTCCAGGCGGAAACCTTTGCGATCTGGAAAGCGTGCCAAGCGTTGAGAGAAGACTCCTCTCATAAACACAACATAGCGATTGTGACGGATAGTCAAGCGGCAATTTTGGCTCTCAAATCTGCCACAATCTCCTCAAAACTCGATAAGAAATGTTCAGATGAACTGGCGTATATAAGTAACCAATTCAACGTTACCCTGCTGTGGGTTCCCGGACATAGGAACATACACGGTAACGAAGTAGCCGATGAACTAGCACGGGGGGGGTCATGTTTAGATGTAGCCTTGGCGGCACAAGTCGACCCTCCTCTAAACATAGTAAAAAGAGACCTCTACCTCCGCCACCTATCCCTTGCTAGCGATAGATGGCGAGGACTGACCACATGCAGGACAACCAAGAAAACTTGGCCGTCCTACAACCAAACCAAAACCAATAGTCTTTTAAAACTCTCCCGTAGGCACATTGCTAGAGCGACGGCTGTCTACACCGGTCATTGGCCGATTGGAGAGCACGCAGCCAGAATGGGCATCCCGTTCAACCAATCGTGCCATAGCTGCAAAGAACCAAGTGAGAAGGAAACGGTAGAACATTTCCTATGCAAGTGTCCAGCGCTAGCCAGAGCTAGACACCGTTCACTTGGCAGCTACATCTTCAACGATCTAAACGATCTAGCCGCGTGCTGCCCAACGAACCTGACAGAGTTCCTAAACACCACCGACTGGATCTGAAACAATCCAACCAACCCCGTGGTCACGAGAATGAGTGGTTACAAAACGGCACGTTAGTGCAACTTGGAGGTACCCCACCAGTTGGTAGGGCATCTCGCCACTTCAACCAACCAACCAACCATAGAAAGCAGAATTACAGAAAGCAGATTTGTAGAAAACAACATAAGTAGAAGATTAAAATAAGGTATGAGTATTTTGAATAATAATATAGAGGACGAATTAGAAAATATAACAAATTTAATAAATACCGTAAATTTAAATTGTAATAAAATTTCTGATAGTGATTTTTCTTTGACAATAATAATATTTCAAATTTAAATTCTGCGGATTCAAATAACATTGATAATAATTTATCAAATAAATTAGTACCTATTATTCAAAAAGACAATTTTAATATCTTTCAAGAAAAAATGGAAGCATTAACTTTAAATATTGATCCGTTAAAATATTTGCAAAAGCTACCCGAATTTTCTGGTGATTTTAGAGATCTGCAAAATTTTGTGGACCTTATAGATAAAAAATTCATCCAATTCTTTTAAGATATGATGCATTAGGACAAAGTATATTTTCTGATACAATAAAATCAAAATTAAAAGGTAGAGCAAGAGAAACTATAGAAACAAAAAATCATGTCACTACTTGGTTAGATATAAAAGAAATATTAATTAATAATTTTCGGAGATAGAATTATTCGACCAATTACGGGGAACTTCATTCAAAAGAAATTGTGTAGAATTTTATGATGAATTAAAAACATATTTAAGAAGACTTAATGTAAAAACGAGACCTACATTAAGTAGCGATTTGCAAATTACTGAACAAGCGATTGAAAATAATAAAAACTCGGCTTTAGTAATTTTTAAAAATAAAATGCCTGAACCAATGAAATCAATATTATACTGCAGGAATCCTGACAGTTTAGAAGCTGCTATGGATATTCTTTATGAAGCTGGCTATGATTACAATAATCTACCAAATTCATACTACACGAAAAATCCAAAATCAAATTTTAAAAATAATAATAAAAACAATTATGGAAATAAAAATCAGATTAATTATAACAATAAAAATTTAAATGTTAACAAAAAATGCCACAACTACAGAATGATAATCCTCCTAGAAATTTTAATAAGAGTCAAAATAATAATAATCAACGCAATTTCTCAAATCAAATATATCAAAATAATTATACAGGACAATATAATAACCAACCCAATTATTATCAAAAGCAATCCCAAAATCAAAGATATTCAAATAATTTTGCACATAATTATAATCAACAACACCCAAGATCCCAACAATTTCCTGCAAATCCTTTTAGAACTTTAACTCACAGAATAACCAAAACCAACTTGGGGGTGCTTATGGATATAAATAGCAATAAAATAGTAGAAACAAATTTTGCAAATTTCACTCTCTGAAATCCTGAAAATAAATTACTTTATATCATTAAATTACTTTATATCAAAAAGTAAAACAAGAGAATTAAAATGTATAGGAGATTCAGGAGTAACACACTCCATAATAAATCCCGGATTATCGCGCTGAATCGCGAACATTATCAAACGATAAAATTTTCTTAAGAACAATAAACCAAGAAGTCCAAATAAAAGAAAAAGTAATTATTCCTTTATTCCAAGAGTTAGGAGATACTACGAAAAAGATTAAAATTTATGTATTTCCGTTTCATAAACAATACGATGGTTTGGTCGGTAATAATATTTTGATACCTTTTAAAGCAAAACTTGATTATGAGACTCAGATTCTAAAAACTGTAGATAAAATTTTAAGATTATATTTTTTTAACAAAACGCAAAATTTTAATATTCAATTAAAAAATAGACGTGACTTTGAAACCACTATTCCGGTTTTACAAAAAGAAGGCTTAGCTTACCTCAAAGAAAAGATGTCTTTAGATGGTCAAGTCAGCCTATATGAAGGAATTCATAATGTCGAAAATTATACAGTTAAAGCTGTTGTGGAATAAGAACACCGTCTTTGTAATAAACGATAACTAATTGTTTGTACCATAAAATATTTGCTTTTCGCATTGCGTAACAAGAACAATATTTATTCAAATATAAAATATTGTTCTAGTTAAATTTGTATTATTAAATTGTGTCAATAATTTAATAATGGTTAGTGCGCAATTTTGTCGACTATGCAATTTTGGGTATGAAAACAAACAATTAATAATAATTAATATTGAGTGCAATTACTCAATCATAAATTAATTATGTTATTAATAAAACAAAGTTCGTTTACATTTTTATGTAAACATAGGCCGGCAAATTAATATTTGCCTATAAATACGTTGGTTTTTTGGTAATTCAGAGAGTCGAAATTTATTCAGCTTACAGTTAACAGCTTTCAGAATTAAATGTTCTGTACAAGGTTAAATTGTTTATAAGCTTTGAATAAATAAATAGTAAAATTAGACTTAAATAAATATATTTGATGTTTTATTTAAATTACTATTACTTAGTACGCTCCCAGTTCAATAGGAAAATATATTATATAGATTGGCTATAGCCAGAAAATAATATATATCCTAAACATTTGAACATAACAAAGCCAAATTACATAAAGTTAATAACGTGGATCAATTAATTAAATTCAGTCCATTTCAAACTGAAATCGTGGATGAAAATTTTTTTAATATTATAGAATCGTCTGAAAATAAGATGATCAACGAACAAATACGTGTAGACCACCTTTTTCCGGAAGAAAATAAAAAACTTTTAAATCTTGTTAATAAATATATAATACATTTTACAAAGAAAATTCAAATTTAAGTTTCACAAATGCAATTAAACATAAAATTAAAACAACAAATGATGTACCTATATTCGTAAAATATTATAGATATCCTTACATACATAAATAAGAAATTGAACAACAGATAGAAGAAATGCAACTCTCCATATTCAGCACCGATCTGGATTGTCCCAAAGAAGGCTGTCGCCAGTGGTAAGACCAAATGAAGACTTGTCATCGATTATCGAAAATTGAACGAAATTACCGTTGATGACAAATACCCAATACCGAATATAGACGATAGATATATTAAATTGAGTAGATGCCAATACTTTATAATGATATATCTTGCGAAGGGATTTCATCAGATTGAAATCGATCAGCAAGATATTCATAAAACTGCGTTTAGTTTCGATAACGGGAATTATGAGTTTCTCTGTATGCTATTCGGTTTGAAAATAGCCCCTGCGACATTCCAACGCTTTATGAATTACGTTGTGAAAGAGTATATTGGTAAAATATGTCTCGTCTATCTTGACGACATAATTATTTTCTCTTCTAGCCTAGAAGAACATATAGATTCTCTAACAAAAATATTTAAACGTCTAGCAGAAGTTATGTTGATGGTACAATTAGATAAATCCGAATTTCTTAAGAAAAAAACGGAATTTTTAAGGGAAATATTGTAACCTTGGATGGTATAAGACCCATCAAAAAAAAAAAAATGCGTAAAAAAGTTTTCAATTCCAAAAACTCAAAAACAAATTAAACAATTTCTGGGTTTGTCCGGATATTACAGCAAATGTATTCAAGATTATTCTAAAATTGCAAAACCAATAACTAAGTATTTGAAAAAGGATCAAAAGATAAATATTAGTGATCCTGAATATATAAATAGTTTCGAAATGTTGAAGACTCCTTAAAAGTGAACCTATTTTGAAATACTCTGTCTTTAGAAAAATGTTCACTATAACAACTGATGCAAGCCATTTGTTAAATTAGGAAAATTCAATTACGAAACCGAATATGTCTAAGGAAAAAATAACCAAGTTGCAGACGGATTGTCTAGAAATATAGAAATTCATAATAGTGAGATAAATTCAGAAAATGACTTATCTTCGACAAGACCTACAGTACATAGCGCAAAAGAGGATACTTGCACAGGAGGGACATCCTATATGCTATTCTAGTCGTACGTTCAACGATCACATTTTTATGTAAACAAAGGCCGGCAAATTAATATTTGCCTATAAATACGTTGGTTTTTTGGTAATTCAGAGAGTCGAAATTTATTCAGCTTACTGTTAACAGCTTTCAGAATTAAAGGTTCTGTACAAGGTTAAATTGTTTAACTTATAAGCTTTGAATAAATAAATAGTAAAATGAGACTTAAATAAATATATTTGAAGTTTTATTTAAATTACTATTACTTAGTACGCTCCCAGTTCAATAGGAAAATATATTATATAGATTGGCTATAGCCAGAAAATGATATATATCCTAAACATTTGAACATAACAAAGCCAAATTACATAAAGTTAATAACGTGGATCAATTAATTAAATTCAGTCAATTTCAAATTGAAATCGTGGATGAAAATTTTTTTAATATTATAGAATCGTCTGAAAATAAGATGATCAACGAACAAATTCGTGTAGACCACCTTTTTCCGAAAGAAAAAAAAAACTTTTAAATCTTGTTAATAAATATAAAATATATTTTACAAAGAAAATTCAAATTTAAGTTTCACAAATGCAATTAAACATAAAATTAAAACAACAAATGATGTACCTATATTCGTAAAATCTTATAGATATCCTTACATATATAAATAAGAAATTGAACAACAGATAGAAGAAATGCAACTCTCCATATTCAGCACCGATCTGGATTGTCCCAAAGAAGGCTGTCGCCAGTGGTAAGACCAAATGAAGACTTGTCATCGATTATCGAAAATTGAACGAAATTACCGTTGATGACAAATACCCAATACCGAATATAGACGATAGATATATTAAATTGAGTAGATGCCAATACTTTATAATGATATATCTTGCGAAGGGATTTCATCAGATTGAAATCGATCAGCAAGATATTCATAAAACTGCGTTTAGTTTCGATAACGGGCATTATGAGTTTCTCTGTATGCCATTCGGTTTGAAAACAGCCCCTGCGACATTCCAACGCTTAATGAATTACGTTGTGAAAGAGTATATTGGTAAAATATGTCTCTTCTATCTTGACGACATAATTATTTTCTCTTCTAGCCTAGAAGAACATATAGATTCTCTAACAAAAATATTTAAATGTCTGGTACAATTAGATAAATCCGAATTTCTTAAGAAAGAAACGGAATTTTGAAGGGGAATATTGTAACCTTGGATGGTATAAGACCCATCCCACAAAAAAATGCGTAAAAAAGTTTTCAATTCCAAAAACTCAAAAACAAATTAAACAATTTCTAGATTTGTCCGGATATTACAGATAATGTATTCAAGATTATTCTAAAATTGCAAAACCAATAACTAAGTATTTGAAAAAAGATCAAAAGATAAATATATATAAATAGTTTCGAAATGTTGAAGACTCCTTAAAAGTGAACCTATTTTGAAATTCCCTGACTTTAGAAAAATGTTCACTATTACAACTGATGCAAGCCATTTGTTAAATTAGGAAAATTCAATTACGAAACCGAATATGTCTAAGGAAAAAATAACCAAGTTGCAGACGGATTGTCTAGAAATATAGAAATTCATAATAGTGAGATAAATTCAGAAAATGACTTATCTTCGACAAGACCTACAGTACATAGCACAAAAGAGGATACTTGCACAGGAGGGACATCCTATATGCTATTCTAGTCGTACGTGCAACGATCACATTTTTATGTAAACAAAGGCCGGCAAATTAATATTTGCCTATAAATGCGTTGGTTTTTTGGTAATTCAGAGTCGAAATTTATTCAGCTTACAGTTAACAGCTTTCAGAATTAAATGTTCTGTACAAGGTTAAATTGTTTAACTTATAAGCTTTGAATAAATAAATAGTAAAATTAGACTTAAATAAATATATTTGAAGTTTTATTTAAATTACTATTACTTAGTACGCTCCCAGTTCAATAGGAAAATATATTATATAGATTGGCTATAGCCAGAAAATAATATATATCCTAAACATTTGAACATAACAAGGCCAAATTACATAAAGTTAATAACGTGGATCAATTAATTAAATTCAGTCAATTTCAAACTGAAATCGTGGATGAAAATTTTTTTAATATTATAGAATCGTCTGAAAATAAGATGATCAACGAAAAAATACGTGTAGACCACCTTTTCCGGAAGAAAAGAAAAAACTTTTAAATCTTGTTAATAAATATAAAATATATTTTACAAAGAAAATTCAAATTTAAGTTTCACAAATGCAATTAAACATAAAATTAAAACAACAAATGATGTACCTATATTCGTAAAATCTTATAGATATCCTTACATACATAAATAAGAAATTGAACAACAGATAGAAGAAATGCAACTGTCCATATTCAGCACCGATCTGGATTGTCCCAAAGAAGGCTGTCGCCAGTGGTAAGACCAAATGAAGACTTGTCATCGATTATCGAAAATTGAACGAAATTACCGTTGATGACAAATACCCAATACCGAATATAGACGATAGATATATTAAATTGAGTAGATGCCAATACTTTATAATGATATATCTTGCGAAGGGATTTCATCAGATTGAAATCGATCAGCAAGATATTCATAAAACTGCGTTTAGTTTCGATAACGGGAATTATGAGTTTCTCTGTATGCCATTCGGTTTGAAAATAGCCCCTGCGACATTCCAACGCTTTATGAATTACGTTGTGAAAGAGTATATTGGTAAAATATGTCTCGTCTATCTTGACGACATAATTATTTTCTCTTCTAGCCTAGAAGAACATATAGATTCTCTAACAAAAATATTTAAACGTCTAGCAGAAGTTATGTTGATGGTACAATTAGATAAATCCGAATTTCTTAAGAAAAAAACGGAATTTTTAAGGGGAATATTGTAACCTTGGATGGTATAAGACCCATCCAAAAAAAAAAATGCGTAAAAAAGTTTTCAATTCCAAAAACTCAAAAACAAATTAAACAATTTCTAGGTTTGTCCGGATATTACAGCAAATGTATTCAAGATTATTCTAAAATTGCAAAACCAATAACTAAGTATTTGAAAAAGGATCAAAAGATAAATATTAGTGATCCTGAATATATAAATAGTTTCGAAATGTTGAAGACTCCTTAAAAGTGAACCTATTTTGAAATACTCTGTCTTTAGAAAAATTTTCACTATAACAACTGATGCAAGCCATTTGTTAAATTAGGAAAATTCAATTACGAAACCGAATATGTCTAAGGAAAAAATAACCATTATAATATAATAGCCGTATTGATTTAAGTAAATTTTTCTCATTCAATTATCAGTCGTAAAACATTCAAGTCAAAAATAAAATTATATATTTTTTTTTGGTCTATTGTAGTAATTTAACATAGTAATTTGTGATCGATTTTTTATATTGAATAAAATAATTTAGTTTCTTTATTAAATAAACCAATAATAATTTTTGATTGATTTTGTATTGGTGTAATATAAAAAATATTTTGTTTGCCTTTTGTTACAAAATTTAAATATAAAAAGTGAATTATATAAACTTTTTGGACAATTTACAAAATTTAATATAAAAATAAAGTATTTTTATAACGTTGTGGAAAATATATGTTTTGGTTTTTATTTTTCCATAAATTCGAACTTTAGAAAATTTACTTAAAATAAAGTAAAAAACATTTTGGTGACCCCGACGTGATTCGCACGTGTTTGCTTGGTTTGGTTCGGTTCGGTTTCGGTAGTGATTGCTTCAGATTGCTGGTAATATTTGCTGATTTCTGGTTCTAAGTTGTCCAGATTATTTTTATTCAGATTGCTGGTTATATTGCTGATTTCTGGTTTTAATTGGTCCAGATTATTTGTATCCAGATTACTGATATTGTGCTGAAGGTCACAAAAGGTCGACAAAGGGACGTCTCATAACGGAATTTAAATTAACTGCTGTTGCTGAAATCATCGGACAATAGCAAGTATTTTGACTAGACGCCAAATTTATTAATTTGATCCAATTAATAACGCAAGGTAACAATTTATTATATTATATTTGGTTTTCGATCATAATTCGGGAGTATTGTACGCAACAGTTTGAATAATATGAATTTATTTAACCCAAACTAAAATATATTATACGAATATAAAATAAATTAGGGCCATAAATAAATACTAATATTAATATATAGATTAAAATATTAGCGAGAAAATTCATTATTCTAAATAAACTTGTTGTTGTGGTGAAAATATTCGAGATGAAGTACAATCTCCTGCCAATAAATAAAGATTCATTGCCATCACCTATAATAGTCGCATTTTTATTATATAGTATATAAGATTTGTCTATTTTGCATAATAGCAAATATACATAATATTTGCAAAAATAATATATATAATATTTGTCTGCTTTGAATTATAATAAAGGTCAAAGCTGCTATTATAAAATGTCTTTTATACACGCACACACACACATAATATTATTGAAAATTGCTGCCGTAGTTTGGGATCTTTTGGTGCAAAATTAATTCAATTTTCGAGGTAGAATTTTTCACCGTAGTTTGGGGCAACTTTCACAAATAAATTAATTTTTTGAAATTTCGAGGTATCATCGATTAAATTTTTATAATTCGTATAACTATTGTAGCTGTAATAATAATTGTGCAGCTATATTTACCTTAATTCATCGTTTACAATTTATATTATTATAATAATATTTGGTACTGTTATTGCCGATTCCGTATCTCGTTTGTAGCTAGATCCGAAACTCTAAAAAAAAAAAAGGAAGATCTCATCAAAACCCAAGATATTTTAATAGCTAAATTATGTCAAGCTATTAAAAACTTTAAGAAAACTGGTTCAGCTCGGCGAACAAAGTCTTATCTACAAAATCGTATGTCCGAAGCAAATGTTATTTGGGATCATTTTAATTCGAATGATATGCAAATACTCACAATGGCTACTACTGCTGATAAAGCTAAATTTGATTATTTTGGTAACGAGGTTTTCAGTAGCACGGATGAAATATACTTCAATTATATTTCTGATTTGGGTGATTTGATCGAAAAATTAGATAAGCCAAAATCGCTGGATAATAGTTCGTCCGGGAATGAATCGTTGTCTATTTCTAATAATAAACAGTTAGGGCTCCCGAAGATTAATATTCCAAAATTTGATGGTAATTTTGAAAACTGGCAATCATTTAATGATCTATTTATTTCGCTGGTTCATAATAGAACTGATGTTCCAGCTGTCAATAAATTGCATTATTTAAAAACTAGCTTAACTGGAGAAGCTGAACAATTATTAAAACATTTTTCAGTTACTGAAGCTAATTACCAAGTTGCTTGGGAGCTTCTAAATAATCGGTTTAATAATAAAAGGGTATTAATAACTAAGCATTTGAATCGCTTCCTTAACCATCCTGCAATAGTCAGTGAAACTGCGCATAAACTCAAGGAGCTTTTAGATGTTGTTCGAGAAACAATGAGTTCACTGCAACATTTGGGTGTATCGACAGCTTCGTGGGATGTAATTATTATTCATTTAGTAGTACAACGGTTTCCTAGGGCTACCATTCAATTGTGGGAACAAGGTTTGAATACATCTGCTGACTTACCGTCGTATGATGAATTAATAAAGTTTTTGGAATGTCGATATCGTACATTAGAATTGATTGATAATTCCTGTACAATGTTACCAGCTAAAAAATTCGTTAATTCAAATCAAAATAATAAAGCTGTTGAAATTAAAAGCAAATCAAACTCGTTCGAACGTAATCGTAATAATTTTTCTCTCGCGGTGTCTGAATCAACCAAAAATTCGAATTTTTGCGCATTTTGTAAATCAATAGGCAATATTCCTAAATGTTTGAAATTTTCCGAGCTCTCAGTTATGGAACGCTATAATCGGGTAAAAGCATTGTCATTATGCTTAAATTGTTTAGAAAGGGGACATTCAGTAAAGAGTTGTAAATCAGTGCGCTGTAATGTGTGTTCATCTCCTCATCACACGATATCCCTCGAATTCGTTGTCGTCTACCGATAGTCATATTCCTGTTTCATTGCCAGCTAAAGCTGCTTCCAATATTGATGTAAATTCGTTGTTGGCTTCTTCATTTCAAGCATCTTCTGTGTTCCAGAATTCTGAAGGAAAGAAAGCACTTTTAGCTACAGCTGTGGTTCAAATCAACGATAGAAATGGGATATTTAAACCTATCCGGGCTCTACTAGATTCTGGTTCCGAATTGAGTTTCATTTCGGAAAATATGGTTCAATATTTGGGATTGAAAAAACATAAAATTTATTCAAATGTAAAGGGAATTGGCAACTCTAATACAAAAATTCGTTATGAAACTAGTTCGTTTGTAAAATCCCGAGTTAATGATTTCTCTATTCATTTCTCATTATTAGTACTTCCTACTATAACTGGAATACTTCCCGATACTCAATTGCCAGTGGAAAGCTGGAACATACCTAAAAACATAGAACTTGCTGATCCATTCTTTTTTCAAAGTCAAAAGGTTGATCTTCTTATAGGAGCTGAAGTTTTCTTTGATCTGCTTTCAGTAGGTCAGATCAAATTGGGAAGTGACTTGCCATTGTTGCAAAAACCCCTCCTAGGTTGGATCGTTTCTGGAAAATATGTTTATCAAGGTCCTCAGCCAAGGCCTTTTAAGACTTCTTCGTTATCCTGCTCGAAGGTTGACAATTTAGATTTACCTTTAGATGAACTTGTCCAAAAAATTTGGCAATTAGAACATTTTGTCGAAAACTCGTCAAATTTAACAGAAGAACAATTGATCTGTGAAGACTTATTTACGAAAAATGTTCGTCGCAATCTTGATGGTCGAGTAATTGTCAAGTTACCATTTAAGGACTCCATTAACGATTTAGGAAACTCCCGATTTACGGCTGAGAGGAGGTTTTACAGTCTTGAACGCAAATTAAATAAGGATACCATTCTCAAGGATATATATGGTGAATTTTTAAAAGAATATGAATCACTTGATCATATAGAGCTTGTGCCAAGAAATAGAGAACATCTTATTAAGTATTATTTACCACATCATAGTGTGATAAAAATGGATTCCTCTACAACTAAAT
Organism: Empis stercorea; assembly: GCA_949752835.1. NCBI lineage: Eukaryota > Metazoa > Arthropoda > Insecta > Diptera > Empididae > Empis > Empis stercorea. Next base: position 24,394,364 of record OX457086.1, read on the forward strand.
TGCGAGTTGTATTTGATGGCAGCTGTAAAACAACCACTAATATTTCGTTGAATAACACATTTATGGTTGGTCCCATCGTTCAAGATGACCTTTTTTGTATTTTATTAAGATTTCGTTGCTATAAATATGCACTGAAGGCGGATATTTGCAAAATGTATCGGCAAATTTTAGTTAGCCATTCCGACTCTTATTATCAGTGTATTTTATGGAGAGATGATCCTGCTCAAGACATCCGCGCTTATAGACTTAAAACCGTCACCTACGGAACCGCTTCCGCGTCATATCTTGCTACAAAATCTTTAGTATATCTGGCTTCAGTACACTCAAAAGATTTTCCAACAGGAGCGCATATAATATCGAAGGATTTTTATGTAGACGATTTGTTGACAGGTAGCAACTCATACGAAGACATTGAGAAGATAAAATTTGAAGTTGATGCAATTTTAAAGTCAGGTGGCATGGAGGTTAAAAAATGGTATTCAAACAACACAGTTTTTTTAGACAGCATACCTATAGCAGATCGCGAAACCCTCATTTCTATAGATGGTTCCTCAATTATAAAAACTTTAGGCACATCATGGCAACCCTATTCAGACGAATTCAAATTTATTGTATCACCCGAATTCTTTGAAAATAAAATAATAACAAAACGCAATGTTTTGTCGGATTTGGCGAGGCTATTTGATCCGTTAGGTTTGATAAATCCATTGGTTGTGAAGGCTAAGATATTCATGCAAAGGCTGTGCTTGCTCAAATTAGATTGGGATGAGTCACTTCCGATTGGATTACATACTGAATGGGAAATGTTTAAGCAGGAGCTGCAACATTTTAACAAAATATCTTTGCCGCGTTATGCACTATGCCAAAATCATAAGAGAATTGAAATTCATGGCTTTTCCGACGCTAGTTTGCGAGCTTATGGATGCTGCATCTATTTAAGATGTATAGATTCAGATGGAGATATTTATGTAAATCTATTTACAGCCAAGTCACGAGTTGCGCCGTCAAGCACGCAGTCCATTCCACGGCTTGAATTGTGTGCTGCGTTGTTATTAGCTAACTTATTACACAAGGTTCGCCAAAGTATCAATTTGAATTATGATGAAATTTTTTTGTGGACAGACTCAGAAATTGTTCTGGACTCGTTATCTGCCCATTCGTCTAGTTGGAATATATTTGTAGCTAATAGAGTTGCCAAAATTCAAGAATTGACCAAAGATATCAAATGGAGGCATGTATCCTCAAAGGCAGGCCTGGGCATCTCGTCGATCGCGGTCCACTGGTGGACCGCGAAGCTATTTCGAGTAGACCGTTCAGAAAATCAACGTTCAGAAAAAAATTTTCTAAAAAAAAAATTTTTCTAGGAAAAAAATTTGAAAATAAATTTGAAAATACTATGCAGATTGCCATTTGAAAATAAATTTGAAAAATTTGAAAATAAATTTGAAAATACTATGTAGATTGCCATGAAATTTTATAATTTGCACGTTGAATGTTTTAGTTTTTGATGTTCAGTATTTAATTCAAAAGTGAACGGTTCAGTTATATTTTTATTTAAAATGGGTGATGGTGAAAGAAGCTTAAAAAAGAAAAAAGTTTACCACTTCAATTCGCATTGGGAAGAAGAGTTTTTCTTTGTAATGATTAAATCTAAATGCATGTGCATCATATGTCACGCGAGTGTTGCGCTTTCAAAAAGAACAAATGTTGAAAGACATTTTAAAACCATGCATGGTAGTTATGACACTGATTATCCTTTGAAGAGTGAAATTCGCAAACGAAAACTAGAATCATTGAAGTCACAACTAGCTGAACAACAGTCGTTTTTTACAAAACCCATCCTTCAATCTAAGGCGGCAATTGAGGCATCGTATCGAATTACGCATGTATTAGCAAAACATAAGAAACCTTTTACGGATGGAGAGATGATAAAAGAAGCATTTCTGGATGGAAGCGATGCATTGTTTCAATCTTTTAAAAATAAGAGTGAAATAATTTCTGCAATCAAAGATATGCCTCTTTCTCGGAGAACTGTCACGCGTCGCATCGAAGTGTTAAACTTCAATTTAATTGACCAACTAACTCAGGATATCGATGAATGTGTCTTTTTTTCACTCCAATTCGATGAATCAACAGACATTGTTGATATTTCTCAGCTTTGTATTTTTATAAGAATGGTGTTTAAAGATATGAGTGCAAAAGAAGATATATTGACAATATTGTCTTTGAAAGAGAGAACTCGAGGTGAAGATGTTTATAATATTTTTAAAAAATATATAGAAGAGAAAACAATACCTATCTACAAGCTTGTATCAATTACTACTGATGGAGCGCCATCTATGACTGGAAAAAACAAAGGATTTATTGCACTTTGCATAAATGATGACAAATTTCCAAAATTTCTACAATACCACTGTATTATTCACCAACAGGCCCTTTGTTGTAAAATCTTGAAAATGAACCATATTATGGATATTTGTATGAAAATTGTGAATTCTATTCGAGGAAAAAGTCTCCAGAGAAGAATGTTTAAATCACAATTAGAAACTACTGATTCTGAGTATGGAGAACTTTTATATCATGCAGATGTGCGTTGGCTAAGTAGAGCTATATTTTTGCAAAGATTCAGGGACCTATTGGATGAAGTTAAAGAGTTTTTGAAATCAAGAGGTGACGTTTATGCTGAACTTAGTGATCATAACTGGTTGATAGATCTAGCTTTCGTTGTGGATATAACTAAGTACGTCAACGAGTTAAACTTAAATTTACAAGGAAAAAACAAATCAATAATTGAAATGATTGGGTATATTAATTATTTTAAAAATAAATTGAAGCTATTTTCATCTCAGATAATGGAGAATAATTTGAAAAATTTTGGAAATCTGTCAGATGAAGTTCTGAAAACTGGAAAAGCAATTGACAAAAACAAGTATTGTGAGAATATATTATCTCTTTCCTCTGAATTTGAAAATCGATTTCAAGAGTTTACCCAACTAGAATCTGTTGTTACATTTATGTGCAATCCATTTGGAATTTTTGATATCAAAGAAGTTGTAAACCGAATAAATACTTTATTTTCATTGGATATTGAAGATGAGGCCCTTCTTATACAAAGCGACTTAAACTTAAAAGCACATAGCAATGAAAAGGATTTCTGGAATTTGATAAGTAATGAAAAATATCCTAATTTAAGAAAGGTTGCGTTGTATTTGACATGCTTTTTTGGCTCAACTTATTTGTGTGAGTCTGTATTCTCGACGATGAATATAGTTAAGTCAAAATATCGTACTTCCCTCACAGATGAACACTTATGTGCATGTTTACGACTGGCAGTTAGCAACTACACACCGAAATTTTCAAAATTAGTTGAGGCCACGCAATGATTTCCATGATATGAATTTTGTATATGCTATTTTTTGAAGAAAAAATAAAAAATATTTTTGTTATATTAAAATTATGTAACTTTTGTTTTTCATATATTTCCCACTATATGAGTATTTTAAGGTATTTATATTGTTAGGTTTAATATACTAGTTAAAATAATGTGGTAGTTCGCTGGATTCTGTAAAAATTCGGAGTAGCTCCTAAGCTCCAAAAGTCTGCCCAGGCCTGCTCAAAGGATAATGCTGCTGATCTATTATCTCGTGGCGCTAGTGTTGAAGAGTTGCTAAGGTCAACATGGTATTCTGGTCCTAATTTTTTAAGGAGATATCCCGAGTTTTGGCCAGTAACTAAGATAAGAAATTTTAACTCCGATACATCAGAAAGGCGAATTAAAACACTTTATTCATTAGTCAGTTTTAAACCAGCATATATTGACCTTTACGATCTTATAAATCGATTCAGCAATTATGGAAAAATAGTTAACACCTTTGCGTACGTTATAAGATTTTGTAAAAATTGCAAACCTCAAGCTGCTCAAAATCGTATTGTCGATGTTATTTCGCCTGAAGAATTAAATTATGCTTTATTGAAGATAGTCGAACTAATACAGCACACAGCATTTCAAGCTGAAATTTCCTGTTTATTAAAAGGCCAGCAAATTTCATCGAAAAGTTCCATACAATGTCTTAACCCTTTTGTGGCACAAAAAAATAACATAAACTTGCTAAGGGTTGGTGGTCGTTTACACAATTCAAATCTTCCATATTCTGCGAAATGTCCTATTCTATTACCTGCCAAGGATCGGTTTGTCAGCTTATTAATTAATCATTTGCACGTAAAAAATCTTCATGCAGGTCCACAGGCCTTACTGGCTATAATTCGTCAAAGGTTTTGGATAATAAATGGCAGAGCAGTAATGTCCAGTATTGTAAACAAATGTATTCACTGTTTCAATTACAAACCAAAGTTGATGCAACAAATAATGGGTAATCTTCCTGAAAATCGAGTACAATTTATTCGTCCATTTCACGTCACAGGTGTTGATTTTTGCGGACCGGTTTTTATATCTCCCGGATTTCGTGGAAAACAATTGTATAAAGCTTATATTGCTGTATTTGTTTGTTTCTCGACTCATGCCGTTCATTTGGAGCTCGTATCGTCGGTAACTACGGATGGTGTTATTATTACACTAAAAAGGTTTATTGCTCGACGTGGTGTTTATTGTCAACTGCATTATGATAATGCCACAAATTTTGTGGGAGCACGTTCAAAACTCGAGGAGCTGCGACAAAAATTTCAAGACCAACAATTTAAAAATATTATTGCAAGTTGGTGCTCAAATCCAGGTATACACTTTCGTCATATTCCGGCACGTTCTCCGCATTTTGGTGGTATTTGGGAGGCTGCCGTTAAATCCGCCAAAAAACATTTAAAATTAAATCGCTTCAAGATACGCGCCTGACCTTTGAAGAAATGAGTACTTTACTAGCACAAATTGAAGCCATATTAAACTCTAGACCTTTAGCACCATTGTCGTCCGATCCAAGTGATGAAGAAGCATTGACTCCAGGGCATTTTATAATTGGTTCGCCCCTGAATGCACTTCCTGAGCCTCAGCTTGTATCTCAGCTAAATGTAACACAAATACAAAAATTTAATCGCATTGCCTTTCTCCAACACTTTTGGAAACGGTGGTCAAACGAATATCTGTTAAATCTTCAGCAAAGATACAAATGGAAAAATCACGCGCAGAATATTGAAGTTGGTACGCTTGTGCTAATCGGCGAAAATAATACACCTCCACAGCAATGGCCGCTAGGTAGAATAACAGCCATTTACCCTGGAAGGGATAATAGAGTTCGAGTTGCTGATATAAGATCAAAGGGCAGAATTATACGGCGTCAAATTCACCTTTTAGCACCTCTACCAATTGAAGTAGCTGCAAACTAATTTTATTTTTATTTTTTGCAGATACCTTCAAGGGCGGCGGGATGTTTAACGTTGATAAACGCAACCCCAAAATACTGAATTTTAAATTCAACCGAAATAGCTGAGAAGATCTGTTATAATTTATTAATTTTTTCTTTACAAATATAATAGCCATATTGATTTAAGTAAATTTTTCTCATTCAATTATCAGTCGTAAAACATTCAAGTCAAAAATAAAATTATATATTTTTTTTTGGTCTATTGTAGTAATTTAACATAGTAATTTGTGATCGATTTTTTATATTGAATAAAATAATTTAGTTTCTTTATTAAATAAACCAATAATAATTTTTGATTGATTTTGTATTGGTGTAATATAAAAAATATTTTGTTTGCCTTTTGTTAGAAAATTTAAATATAAAAAGTGAATTATATAAACTTTTTGGACAATTTACAAAATTTAATATAAAAATAAAGTATTTTTATAACGTTGTGGAAAATGTACGTTTTGGTTTTTATTTTTCCATAAATTCGAACTTTAGAAAATTTACTTAAAATTAAGTAAAAAACAGTAACCTTGGATGGTAAAAGGGAAGAAAAAAACTCAAAAACAAATTAAACAATTTCTAGGTTTGTCCGGATATTACAGAAAATGTATTCAAGATTATTCTAAAATTGCAAAACCAATAACTAAGTATTTGAAAAAGGATCAAAAGATAAATATTAGTGATCCTGAATATATAAATAGTTTCGAAATGTTAAAGACTCCTTAAAAGTGAACCTATTTTGAAATTCCCTGACTTTAGAAAAATGTTCACTATAACAACTGATGCAAGCCATTTGTTAAATTAGGAAAATTCAATTACGAAACCGAATATGTCTAAGGAAAAAATAACCAAGTTGCAGACGGATTGTCTAGAAATATAGAAATTCATAATAGTGAGATAAATTCAGAAAATGACTTATCTTCGACAAGACCTGCAGTACATAGTACGCAAAAGAGGATACTTGCACAGGAGGGACATCCTATATGCTATTCTAGTCGTACGTTCAACGATCACGAACAACATTACAGCACCATAAAAAAGGAATGGCTGGCAGTTGTATGGGCCACTAAATATTTCCGCCCTTATGTTTTCGGACGTAAATTCATTATAGAAACTGACCTGGATATTTTCTATTAAGGAGACCAATTCAAAACTTGTTCGATGGAGACTAAAATTATCTGAATTCGACTATGAAATGAAATATAAAAAAGGTATAAATAATGGTAATGAATATGCGTTATCTCGCATTGAAATAAATACTACTGAACAAGTTGATAAAAATAAATTTCTGATTAGTAAATCTCCTTTGAATTTATTTAAAAACCAAATAATTATTTCAAAAATACGATCTGGTTCGTTAAAAATAAAAACATTAAAAATCTTTGGTAAAAATAGATAGATTATATATTTAAAGCTGCTAAATGTAGATACAGCAATTACTTTACTTAAATTAAATCTCATTTTAATCCCAATGCCTTAAATGCAATTTATGTAGAAGACTTAGAATTTTGCGAAACATTAGAAAAAATATACTTTTCAAACAACGGTCAATTGAAAGTTATAAAATGTAATAAACTTCTTGAAGATAATAAAGATGAAGAAATATTGTCGAAAATAATAGAAGATGGGCATCTTCATATTAATCATCGTGGTATAAAAGAAGTATGCAAAGAGCTTCTTTAGTTAAAATATTTTCACCCGAAAATGCTTAATTGGATTTCCCAATTTATTAATAATTGCGACATATGCAAATTAGAAAAATATGAACGAAAACCACTTAAACATAAATTTCAGATAACTGAAGCTCCGGATTGTCCTAATCATATTATACATGCTGATGTATTTTACAATTTAAAGAAAAACATGTTTGTTACTTTCATAGATAAATTTAGTAAATATGCTCAAGCTATAAAAATAAATGCGAAAATTTGGACAGAATTATAAAAGAGTAATTCTCCAATATATATCAGTCGTAGGAAAAATAACAAAACTTATAGTTGACAAAGAATTAGGATTTAAAGCAATACCGTTCTTGCAATTCATAAAAAATGAAAATATTGAAATACATTTAACTTCTAGTAGTAGTCACACTTCTAATTCTGACATAGAAAGATTACATAACACAATTAATGAACATTTAAGAGGCCTTTGCCCAAAAAGTAAAATTATATCTGGCATACTTCCTTTTGTTATACTATACATGGTGTGTATAACAATTTAAAAATATGCACATACAAAATGATCGGCAACATACATTTTGTATAACACAAAATTTTTATTATGAGTAAATGAACATAATTTCATATTGTTTTCTACTAAGTTGAGAATATTATTCCTATGTGCCTTTGTTGTTGTTTTTATTGTACGATGGTTTATTGCTGTGGTTATTTCTTGACCCTTTTTTATATTTGTTACTTGCAATGAGTTTTTTCTTATATCCATTCAAAAGGATATAAGTTTCTATTTAAATTTCAAATTGCAAATTTAAATATTTTTCTATTTTTCTTATTTTTGGGATAAAAATCAAATATGCGATCGTAGTTTAATTTATACTGAATGAATGCATTAATTTTAATCTACGTACATACTCGTATATGTTTTTTTAGAAATTATAGTATGTATATTACTAATAATGAAAAATGAAAAAAAAATTGGTAAATATTAAATTGAGCAAGTTCATTAAAAAGTAATTACATAATGTTGGTATTTTTAAAATAACATTGGCTTACAGATATCCTCTTTGTTATTTATTAGTATTCATTATTCATTATTATAATATTAATAATATTCCCGCTTATTATGCTATTGAGTTTTCCTATTTATACTTTTTAAACCTACTCGACAGACTTTTAGCATATTCAACAAAAAGATTCTTAAGCCCCTAAAAAACTATAAATATTCTGAATATTAGAAAACGAAAAAATTCTAAAATATTGAAATTTAAAATTTAAATGAAAATACTTGCATATAACTAAAACCTGTATAAGAAAATGCAAAAAAAAGTATGTATACCCAAAAAAAGGACATAGAGAACAACGAGAGAGATAGAGTTACAAAAAATAATAGCGAATATAACAATTTACAACCGGCGATCCTATTAGAAACTAGTGAAACTATTTTCTGTATAACAATTTCAAATTAGTATTTTTTAAGCAATTTTTGGAAAAAGTTACTTCCTTAATTTGGCTCCTACAAACTTATTTTCTATTATTTTAATTAAGAAAATGTTGGGAAAAGAGTAAATTTAAAAAATGACTTCATTTTATGAATTTATTTTCTATACTTTAGTTTTTATTCCATATCAAAGTTTGAAAATATAATTGCTGTTAAATCAAAATTAGAGTAAAAAATCAAAATTCCGGCTGCCTAGTGTAGATTCGTTTTATTAGGACTACTTGTCTTCCAAATTTTACCCAAATTGGATGCAAATTGTGGAAAAAATCTAGGTCACAACGTTTTTTTTGTATGGAAATGAAAAAACATTTTAAATTTCCTGACAACCTAGGTCCAAAACGAAAAAAAGGGCTGCCTAGTGTAGATTCGTTTTATAAAGACTACTTGTCTTCCAAATTTCACCCAAATTGGATGAAAATTGTGGAAATGGTCGCAATGTTTTTTTTGTATGGAAATGAAAAATCATTTCAAATTTCCAGACAACCTAGGTCAAAAACTTCAAATTTCCAGACAACCTACGTCAAAAAAAAAAATGCATAGTGTAAAATGTAGGTATATTACCAGCCATTTGCAAAAAACCAGATCAAAATCCGATAATTACAGCTCAAGTTATCTGCTCCAGCGAAAAACCTTATTTTACTTTTTGGGCAAAGGCTTCTTAAGATTATTAAGACACGACGATAATATAAATACAGATACGGTCGAAGAAAAAATACTACAAATTATATCGTTCTATAACAATACGATCCATTCCACAACTAATGAAAAACCAATCGATTTTAATAACGGTAAAAAAGTAACAACCAATATAATGAAATTTAGGGAAAGAATAATAAAAATTAAAGAAAAAGTAATTAATAATTTAAATCGCGATAAACAAGATATAGAAACTGAATCAGGTCCTACTTTTATAGTAGATACTATAGGTGGTACAAATCATGAAAAATTTAGAAAGATAGAAACAGAAAAAATCGACGAAAGTCATATAGTAGCTAAAGCAAACAGATTAAAATATTACAAAACACATATAAAGAAGAAGAAAAAATTTCAAAACAATAATTTTCCAACCTTAAGGCAAACCACAAAAACAGAAAACTAAAAGAAGTTTTTCTATTCTAAATACAGATTTCGCGAATAATATTCCTCATTGCTCTAACAATTCTTCCCTTTTGTCTATCTCAATCCCAAATGATGGAAGTACAAAACGTGGACAATAATCATGGCTATATCACTGTTAATTTAGGAAATAAAAAGATAATTGCAAAATTTACAAAAATTATGCATTTAATAAATATTACTGCATATGAATATACTAAAGAATTAATATATAATAATATTAGAAGAATAGAAACGAAATCCCATCTTTTACAACCTATATACTCTACAATCATTCATAATTTTGGGTCTTATACCATCCAAGGTTACAATATGCCCTAAAAATTCCGTTTCTTTCTTCAAATACACTAGATACACTATTTAATAATAAAAACTTAATAACTGGAAATAATAAACAAATTCGTATTAATAACGACATCTGTGAATCTATTCAAAATCTTACAAAACAAAATAATTTTTAACAAAAAACCAGTTCTGAATATCTTAATAAATATATCCATGACACTGAAAATAAGATATCAAAACTAGAAGACGAAATAGAATATATGCAACGTATTTATGCTATGAATTATGATATAAATTTATTAAAGAATCATATAGTATAGATGATGTAGAAAAAATAATATTAACTAGTAGACTCGGTAATACCCAATTTGTAATCTTTTAAAGATATTAAAATTGTCATCGCTTTTCATTTTGAACAAATTATAATTATTCTTTTAATACCTACGTATATAGAAAATTCATTATCTGAAATCTTAATATACCAAATAAAGAAAACAAAACTATATTATTGGAAGATTATAAAATATTAGTAGATAATAAAAATAATATTTATAAATGAAGTAAAAGAAAATTGTAATAATTTAAACATAAGCATATCAGGAAATAATTTAATAAAAAATGAAAATTGTAAAGTAAAGATAAATGATGTATTTTACGAGAATTATAATATAAAAATTAATGATAAAGTTATTTTACCTTATTATACAATTCAAATTAAAGAAAATAAAACAATAAAATTTGTTAAATTAGAAGAAGTCCATATAAAAAATATAGACAATAATAGAAAACAGTTAAAAGAAATTGTAATAAAAAAATATCAATATTATGGCATTAATATAATAGTAAATTTTTGTCTTATACTAATTGTATTACTTATAATTCATTTTAGAAAATATTTTATATGCAGACAAAAAGAAGTAATTGTAATTGAAACTTCGTCGGAGCCTCAGTATAACGGTTTTATTACACGCGCATAAATTTCTTGATAAATATAATTTATAATTGCAATGTAGATATTTTTGATTTGGGAACGAAATAATTTAGTTTTCCCATTGCTTATTATTTTAAGATATAAAATATTGAAATAAGATATTTAATTTATTCAAATAAATAAATTTACACGCGCTACATTATTTTGCCAAATAATCATTTTGATAAATTCTTAAGAATTTATTTCAAATAAAATAATTATAAAAATTAAATAAAAATAATAAGTAAGCTCATTCTGAATCGTAAGTCTGAAGCTACCGGTCGATTCGAAATTAAAATCGTTGTTGTTCAAATGTATAATTAATAGTTAAATAAGTTTTAATAAATTTTGATTGGCTCTTAATAAATAAATATAAAAAATAATTAAATTAGTTTTTATATAAAAAACTAAGATTTTGTTGTTTTTATATATGTAAAACATCGATCTGAAATTGCTAACATGCAAATCAAAAACAGCTATAGCTGCATCTTTCCGAGTAAGCTACGTTCTGGCAAAAAATAAGAAATCTTTTAGTGATGGAGTAATGGTGAAAGAAGCATTTTTAGAAGCGGCAGAATAATTTTATCGTGATTTTAAAAATAAATCAGATATAATTTCTGCTTTTACTGATATGGAACTTCAATACAGTTACACGGAGAGTCGAATAAATAAGTTCCAATTTAAAAAATCAGTTAATGATATACATAGAAAATTGTACCGCATTTTCATTGCAAGCAGTAGAATCAACTGCCATGTTTCGCAGCTAATACTTTTTATTCGAATGGTTTTTAAAGATTTTTCTACGAAGGAAGAATTATCAACAATTATACCACTGAAAAGTAAAACTCGAAGTGAAGATATATTTCAGAATTTTAAAGCTTTTGCCAACGACATTCAGCTCCAAATTTGTACGCTTGTCTCAATAACAACAGATAGCGCACCAGCTATGACAGGGCGTCACAACGGATTTATAGCATATTGTAGCAATGATTGTGACTTCCCAGATATTCTTTCGTACCACTGTACAGGCGCGGATCTACCTATACGCTAATGAAGCTGCAGCTTCAGGGCCCCAATATAAAAAGGGCCCCGAACGCTTTTAATTCTATATATAATTTTAATTATAAAAAACGAAAAAAAAAATTAAAAAATATACTACATTTTTTTAAATAGCAGTGGTTTTTCCCGTTAAGCATTAGTTTTATTTGGTTCTAACTTAGTAGGCTTAGAGTTCTGATTTTACATTTATTTTCCTAATGTTATAACTAATAAGTCATTATTAAATGTAGTGTCATGAATATAACTCTTAAGTTAATGTAAAGTGTAAGTATCATTCATAATTAAACAAAATTTGAAATTTTTATGTGGTATTTTCTGTTGTGTTTCCATAGGATGATATAAAATAAAAACTCAATTCCAATTATGTGAATGATTATATATATATATATTATTAGAATTCAAATTCACGTCCATCTCATTACAAGTATCAAATATGAACTGTCATTCTTTATTAGTTAACTATTAAACCTTAAACTTACACCTTTAAGCCGCGTGCACATATTACATCAATGCTTGTGCTATACTTATACAACATCTCCCTTACAAGTAAATTAATACATTAATTCTTAAATGTTATATTAATCAATATAAAAATGATACCTTGCTTATACAAATCAAATTAAATCAAACTTAAACATTTTTCATTATCAAACTAAATCAAATTAATAATTCTATTTTATATAGTTATTAAGGATATCATTTTGATTTTAATAATATTATAAGTAAATTATCTTTTTATTCAAAATCAACATTAAATGTTTTACTTATTACATTTTTATATTGAAGTTATTAAATTATTAAATTACCGTAATCCATATTATTACACACAATTTTTTTTTATTCCACACGAATTTAAAGGACTTTTTTAAACTAAAGTCGCTAAATTCTAAAACAAGAACAATTAAAATTTTATGAATTTTTGGCTTTTATTCCCTAATTAACGGGATTTTCATTTTTTTCAGGTAAATTTTTTTGTATAGATGTGTAATGAATGTACCTACTTTTGAAAAAGAAATTGAGGTAATCCCATAAAACTAAAAAAAGTTACAGCGTATTTACATGGTGTTGCTTAGACTTTTTTGATGTGTATATTACACGAATTATTAGATTTTCTTAATTCTAATTTTCTTAATAGTATTTCTACTTAACAATCTACCATTTTCATCTCTTATTATATAAGACCTTGGACTACAATACTGATCAACTACTTTACCTTGTACCCAGATATTATTTCGTTGTATAGTAACATCTTCATTTTTCTTAAATCCTTCTCTTTCCTTTGCAGTTTTATCATGATATTGTTTCATTTGTTTCTGTTTATTAATTAGTTTTTTTCACCCCATCTGATTTTTCAAATTTTAATGCTTTTTTAAAAATTGGTAGGTTCGTCCGGGTCATGCGTGCCATAAGCATTTCAGAGGGTGACATCATTAAATTTGGTATCGGTGTGTTTCTATATTCAAATAAAGTATATAAGTAATGTATACCACTCTCTCTAGATTTCCTCAAAATCATCTTTGCAGTTTGTACAGCTCGTTCACTCATTCCATTCGATCTAGGATAATATGGACTGCTAGTATTAATTTTAAAATCATATTCTTCACTAAATTGTCTAAATTTATACGAATTATACGGCATATTATCTGATACCACATCTTCAGGAATTCCAAAATTGGAAAATACTACTCGAAATTTTTCAATTATTTCCGCAGCTGTTTTCGTTTTCAATTCAATTATTTCCAGCCATTTCAAAAAATAATCCCTTATTACCAAATAAGTATTACCACCAAAATCACACAAATCACTCCCAATTTTTTGAAATGGATAATCAGGAATAGTATGAGGAATCATAGGTTCTTTCTTATTTGATATTTGATATTTCTCACAAATTCGACATTTTCCAACTATTTTCTTCTATATCTTTTTCCATACTCGGCCAATATACAATTGATTTTGCTCTTAATTTGGTTCTATTTAAACCAAAATGTGCCTCATGAACTTTATTTAATATTTCTTTTCTCATCGAAAATGGAATAAACACTCTTCCATTTAAAAATAAAACATCATCATCAACATATAATTCATTTCTGAATTTCCAGTAAAACTTTACATTATCATCAATTAAATCTCTGTTTGCAGGCCATCCTTTTCTATATAATTCCATTAATTTGTTTAAAATTTCATCTTTCTGACTTTCCATTTTCAACTTCAATATCCTCACATTGCTATTGTATGTACCACATCATTTAAATCTTTATCATCAAAATCTTCTGTTTCTAAATAAGACCTTGATAACAAATCTGGAATATGAAGTTCTTTACCAGGCACATAACTTAATTCAATATTGTATTTTAATAAAAAAAATTATTCTCTGAAGTCTTGATGAATGTACCTGATTCACTTCTTTTTTCATAATCGAAACTAGGGGTTTATGTCCGTATTAATCTTAATTTTACGACCATAAATATAATGATGAAATTTTTTGCATCCAAACAGTATAGCTAAAAATTCTTTCTCTATATTAGCATAGTTTTTCTCAGCATCCGTTAAACTTCTCGAACCATATGCTATTGGTTTACCACCCTGAAGTAGACAACATCCTAACCTCTTTCTTCAATAACTCTCTTAATGGAGCTGTAATCTCAGATAAATTTGGTATAAATCTTCTACAATAATTCACCATCCCTAAAAATCTTTGCAATTACTTAATATTTTTGGGTTCTTCCATTTCTATAATAGCTCTTATTCTATCAGGATCACTTTTCATTCCATTTTTCGAAAATATATGTCCCATATATTTAATCTCTTCTAGTCTATATTGCAATTTTGATTTATTAAATTTAATGTTATTCTTCCTCCCTATTTCCATAACTTCTCTCAACGCTCTATCATGTTGTTCAGTCGTTTCACCCGTAACTAATATGTCATCTATGTATACAATAACTCCTTTAATATGACCAAAAGTTTCTTCATTAAGTTTTTGACACATGTCAGTGGCTATATTTACACCAAAAGGTAAACGCTCAAAATAATAACATCCAAAAGGAGTACTAAACGCACATAATTTACTTGATTTATCATCTTGATTTATCATCTAATTCAATTTTTATTCATTTGATGAAATCCATCCTTTAAATCTACTAAAGTGAAATATTTAGCATCTACCAGTGTTTTGGCCATCTCTTCCATAGTTGGAATTTGAAAATATTGTTTCTTCAATTCATCATTTAATTCTTTAGGATCCAAACACAATCTACAT
Organism: Empis stercorea; assembly: GCA_949752835.1. Taxonomy (NCBI): domain Eukaryota; kingdom Metazoa; phylum Arthropoda; class Insecta; order Diptera; family Empididae; genus Empis; species Empis stercorea. Next base: position 24,409,587 of record OX457086.1, read on the forward strand.
TTTCAATATTGCTTCATATCTCTATATATGAAGCTTTGTGGTGCAGACCAAATTTCGAAAAAAATTTTTTCGGAATTTTAAATTTTTTCTTACGTTTTAGATGTCAGGGAACCAGAATCAGCAAAAAAAAATTTCGTGTCCGCCGTACGCCGTACGCAAAGCAAAAATAGACTTTTTCAATCACTTAGAAATAGTTCTAAAACATATTCAATTCAATAAAAAATTTGCAGAAACGTAAATAAAGGATGGAATTTTATGTTTATGATATTCTTTTTAGAATGATATCCCTGCAAACCCCCTTCATGGAGCGTTAAAAATGCATAATTTTTGTGCACGTCGAAAAACACACCTTAATATAGTCGGATCTTTACTCTGTTTCACAGGTTTATGAACAGACATTATACAAAGAACATAACAAAAATTTAGAGCCCTGGGTCCCCGCCCCATTATTTTATGGTAATATTAAAGATAAATTTTTGAAAATTGATATGCCTATGAAACCAGTACGGTTTTACGTTAAACACTATTACTTCTAAAATAGGTACAACAGGTAAGTGCCTTTCAATTCCATATTAAAAAAAATACCCCCCGCCTTTTTTAAGTGGTAAGTGGGGCTTATATATGAAACAAGTTACAACGTCTCAGTGGGGAAATTTAATAAAGAAGTGAGAAATGAGTTTCTTAAATATACTATTTTACACCTTCTCCGTAAAAATTAGCCCCATACCACTACCCCACCTTCACTTTAAAGTGAAAAACTTTTAAAAGGGCTATTAAAATTGTGTTTTTTGTATTAAAAATGGTCATAAGATATGTCGCATTTAAGATAGGGCCTTGTATCTTGTAAGTTAGGTATAATAGATCAGTACCTTTCACAATCATTCAAAATTTTCACCCTTTTCTCCTTTAACATAGCTGAGGAAGTATATTTATAAAACAAGAGGCAACACCTTCTCGGGGGACTGGATTAAAAAACTAAGAAATTAGTTTTTTTTAAATACTATGATAGACCTTGCGCGAAAAAATTATTTCCATACCTGCAACCCCCTCTATTCTACATGATTTAGAAATGCTACATTTCAAAATTTATTATATAGTTTATGAAAATTTAATTTTTGGAACTTAAAATGGCTATAAAATAAGCCACAGTTTAGATATTAACTTGAACCTTATAAATTGGGTGCAACAGGTTCGTGGTAATCCAAATCGCTCCAAATTTTATCCTTCTGATCTTTTTGGGTGGAGGAGGGGGTATATTTAGGAAACAAGCTCCATGCCTTCCGCGGGGCTCTAATTTAAAAAATGTAAAAATGCTGTTTTAACAATGAAATTTTACACCTTATATGAAAAAATCAGCCCCATGCCCTCAACCCTCTTTATGTTAGTTGTATTTGAATTTCGATATTTTCAAAGTTAAATTTTTAAAATTCAAAATGGCTATAAAATAGTCCAGATTTTATGTACGACTTTGTAACTTCTATGCCAGGTACCATAATTTCAAACCTTGCGAAATCACTTAAAATTATAAACCACCATCTCATTAAAGTAGAGGAGGGGGTGTATTAATGAAATAAGCAATATCCCCTATGCGGGAGACTATATCAAAAAAATGAAAAATTAGTTTCTTAATAATACAATTCTACACCTTGTACATAAAAACGAGACCTGCACCTTCAACGCTCTTCATTTTACGGTTGTAAAAATTTCGACATTTTAAAAATTAATATTATATTCCATATATACAATTTCGAGTATTTATTTATTGAAACTTGGTAATAATTTATAATTGTACAACATTAATAGTTTTGAAAAAATTATAACTTTTAATTTTATATATGTATTATGTTGTTCGTGAAATTCAAATTTTTCGCAAAGGTCTTAGATTAGATATTTGCTTTCAAATATAGTTTTCAAACCAAAATTCCAACCTTTTCTGCTCTAGTAATTCCAAAATTTAAAAATTAGTATAACAGTGTTAATTTGTTTTTATTCATTGGTAACTTAAACTCAGTCCAAATTCTCAACTGACATATACAAATTGATATACAAAAAAAAACTGCCAAGTTGGAAGTCCTTTTGATCCACCTAGGATTTAATTAAAACGCAGATTTAAATAAAATTTATAAATTCACGTGTAAAATTTTATTATTAAAAAACTATTTTTTAATTTTTTTTAAATTAACCCTCCGATGTGGGTTGTTTCTTATATATACCTCCTCGTCCACCTAAACAGAGCAGCGGGTTAAAATCTGAGTGAATTGGGTAAGCACTAACCTATTGCACCTAATTTGTAAGTTGAATGGTTATAAATAAAATGTGGCTTGTTTTATAGTCATTTCATATTCCAAATATTCAATTTTCATAACTATATAATAAATTTTCAAGTGTAATATTTCTATGTGATAAGAATGGAACTAAATTTTTCGCATAAGGTGTGAAATAGTGTTTTTAAGAAAATAATTTCTCATTTCTTCAATCCAGTCCCCCGCGGAGGTGTTGCATCCTATTTCACAAACATACCTTCTCAACCCTATTAAAAAGGGAAGAAGATAAATTTTTTGAATGATTTCACTATTTATAAGATTCAAAGACCTATCTGCATATCTTATGATCATTTTAAATATCAAAAATTCAATTATCATAAAATCTGGTTCTATTAAATCATATTATGTATATTATGTTATATTGTCATGTAGTAATTTTAAAAATGCATATATAAATTAAGAATATATATATATATATATAATATATATATGTATGTATATATATTGAATATTATATGTTTATATATATATATATATATATATATATATATATATATAATTATATATAATATTACAATAATAATAAATATAATATTAAATATTATATAATATTATATCATAACTTCAACCCTACATTATAGATAAGAATTTGATCATTTTTACCATTCGAATAACTTGTATATAACATCATGTTTCATATAAGAACATAAAATATATTTACTTTTAAATTGTGAAAAAAAATAGTTTTATAAAATATTATAACTTTTACTTAATTCTTTGTTTTTATTAAATCCTAGGTTTATCTAAAAGGGGATATGAAGCACTCTTCCAACTTGGCAGCTTTTTATTTTTTGATACAAACTACTTAATTTGTTTTTTTCAATTTCATCAATAAAAATTTTTATCTTTGTCACTATTTACAGTTAGTTCAGTTAATTCATTAATATTTTTATTTTTACAACAACTAGAAAAATGGTTCAATTTTTTACATATTTTACAGCTTTTGCCATATGCTGGACAATTTCCTTTTTTTGTGAATAAAGTTACAATAACTACATTTACTCTGTTTCTTAATGTCATTACTGAATTTCTGAACAATAGATTTACAAAACTGCTTATCATATTTCTTATTATCATATGTACCATTATTATTTTCAATATTTTTGTTACTAAACCTATTTTTGTTTTTATTTCTTACCAAAAAGATTTGTTGTTGTCCTCGAACTTCTTTGGTATGATCCTTATTTTGTTCATATATCCGGTATACACTTGGCTCTTATCAAAGCATTAAATCTTCTCCAATTTTCTGCAATATTTCCATCCAGTTTCAATATAGCTGGTATTCGAAAATCCATGATAACTTTAATTTTTTTAGTTACGTTGATTACTTTATTACTTTTCCAAATATTTATACACTTTATTTAATCTTGAATCATCCGCTTCAATTTTAACTATTTTACATTAAATACGACTGCGCCATGTTGTGTTTCCATAGGATGATATAAAATAAAAACTCAATTCCAATTATGGGAATGATTATATATATTTTATTAGAATTCAAATTCACGTCCATCTCATTACAAGTATCAAATATGAACAGTCATTTTTTATTAGTAGTTAACCATTAAACCTTAAACTTACACCTTTAAGCACCGTGCACATATTACATCAATGCTTGTGCTATACTTATACAACATTTTCCATCAGTTATTTAAATTTCTAATTAAGCTGATAAAGTATATTTTTAAATATATTGATAAAGCGATAGGGAATTGTGATTTATTTTTTTGTAAATTCTAGGAAAATTTTAAAATTTAAATAATGACGGGAAGGAAATATTTAAGCGGTAGTTAAAAACGTAAGTTACAGAAAAGAAAAAAAGTTGAAGCAGCAAAATGTTCAAAAATTACGACTTTTTTGACTATTGAAGCTCTCCAGCTTGATCCGAATCAATTTCTAATAATAAAAGTTCTTTAACCGAACATAAAGATGCAGCTGAAAGAAAATCTGTTATCTGATAAAAATGATAATGGTTCGAAAAAATTTCGAAAACGAGAATTTTGATAAATATAGTGTTGCTAAATCAGATATAGCAGACAAAAAATTTATTATTCACTGCTTAACAAAAGAAACTTCGTTTTCCCAAAACAGCGAACAAATTTAAAGTCAAATTTTCTAGTTGTTGTAAAAAAAATAATAATTTATATTTAGAATCGGCAAGGATATACAAAGATCAAAAAAGATATTTTTCTAATAAGTATTTTAAAAAATGGACAAACAGTTACCAGATCATGGTTATGCTATTCTAAAGTGAAAGGTCGTGTGTATTGTTTGGTTTGTAAGATGTTTTCTAATGTTTCTTCTTTACTAGCAAATATTGGATTTGATGACTGGATGAACATTAGAAAGTCATGATGAAACTGTAGGTCATAAAAAAAATATGCTTATTTGGCTTACCAGAAAAAATAATTTAAACGTAATCGATAAGAACTTAGAAAGTCAAATCAGTAAGTCTGTTGAATATCATTATAATGTATTAATCAGAGTAGTAGCTGTAATCAAATTTTTAAGTGAAAGAGCAATAATTTTAAGAGGTCACGATGAAAAGTAGGGTTCACCGCGTAATGGAAACTTAATTTGAGTAAAGAAATTATGGAAAATTATTATGATTTAAACAAACGGGTAAGGACAAAAAATTTTTCGAACCGTGAAAGGAGTACTGATATACTTAATGGCATGGAGAAGTTCCGGGTAGAAGTATTCAATGTTTTATTCGATAGTTTATCTAACGAAATATCGAAAAGAAGTAGTGTATACAAAAAATAAATACCAGATTTAAATTTCTTTTAAATATGGAAAAAAATGATAATTCCGAAATTGACATGGATAGCATTAAGTTCGTCCTTTCTTTTTACCATAATGATATAGAGAAGGACTAATTAATGAATGTATACAATTTAGAGAATATATTAAAATTACAACTCAAAAAGAAGATAGAACAAAATGTTCCCCTATGCTGAAATTAATACAAGAGAGAAATTTCATAGATATTTTTCCAAATTTATATACAATTAGAGATATTTTTAACTCTACCAGTAACGAGCTGTGAGGCGGAAAGAGCCTTTTCAAAATTGACACTTATTAAGAATAAATATCGCGCCACAATGCTCGAAGAAAGACTTAATTTTCTTTCAATTTTGTCAATAGAAAATGATATAACAAAATCAGTGTTTTACGATCATGCAATACTAGAATTTGCCAACAATAAATGTCGGAAAGAAAAAATTTAATTAAATCTTATAATTTTTATTATTTTTTTTTATTTGTTGTACTACTTTTTTTTTTACTTGAATGAATTAAAATGAATTTATATTTTTCCAAATTTTTTTTGTGAACTTTTTTTAACATTAAACTAATATTTTGGTTTAGTGGAATTTGGGGCCCACAAAAATTCTTAGCTTTGGGCCCCACAAATGATTAATCCGGCCCTGCCACTGTATTATTTATCAACAAGCCTTGTGTGCTAAAACTGCATATGATAGATATTATGGACATAAACTCGATTCGTGCAAGAAGTCTTCAGAGACGACTTTTCAAATCACAAGTTGAAGAAAGTAATAGCGAATGTCCTACTGAATTACTGATGCATACAGATGTAAGGTGGCTAAGTCGAGGAAATTTTTTACAAAGATTTATAGATTTGCTTTCTGAGATTAAGTTGTTCCTTGCCGCAAGAGGTGATGAGTTCAAGCAATTGGAAGATGATGTCTGGCTCTTGGATTTGGCATTTTTAGTAGGTATTAGTAGCTAATAAATTAAATCTCGACTTACAAGGTAAAGATAAATTGATATTCGATATGATAAGTTCAATCAATGCATTTATACAGAAGCTTCATTTACTTATTACCAAAATAGAGGACAAAAATCTAACATATTTTCCAAATATGTTGTCACAATTAAAAGAATCAGAAAATGTAAACTTTAATATTACGAGATATGCGGACAGATCAAGAATTTGGTTTTAGAGTTCGAGAGACGTTTTCAAGACTTCAATGTCGTTTCCGTTTATCCAAATATAAAACCAGAAATTATTGCAGATTCAATTTCAACTTTGTTTAAAATGGATATCCCTGTACTTGAGATAAAAATAATCACACTTCAAAATGATATCTTCATTAAATCAAGATCTTCCGAACAAAATGTATGGAAATATCTATCAGAAGAGAAATATTCAAACTTGAAAAAATGCTACGGAAATTTTGTTGCATTTTTTGGTTCAACTTATTTATGTGAGTCTGCTTTTTCTCATATGAAAATTATAAAATCAAAGTAACGAGCAACATTAACAGACGACCATTTGGAATGGGAATCCATCCTAAGAAGTTGTCTTAGCACTTATATCCCAAACTACAAAAATCTAGTGGATTCAATCCAATGTAGAGCATCAACATCGAAAAGTTCTATAGCTAATTACTCGAAAAATTAATTTTCATTAAATTTGATTTCTTAACTTTTTAAATTTATATACATTTTTTTATAATAAATAGTTATATACTTTAATTTTCCATATTTTGACATATATATATATTTGTTTTATTGTGATGAATTTATTGCATTAGAAGTAAATATTATGTAAGTATTAAAAAAGTAGATCGCAAACATATTTCGGATGTGAATGTAGCTCTGCTAGAAAAATTAGTGGGCATCCCTAATAGACATATGCCTACTCCCTACGTTAATCAAGTATAATGGCCATTTTATGTACTGATAAAATTGACATTTATTGGGATATATAACACACAGTATCATATCTTATAGATGTAATTATAGTATTTTAAAATTCGGCCGGTAGGCGGCGTAATTCGCATTTTTCCATTAGGAGTTGCGAATGCGAAAATAGCAAATAATCCGAATGACAGTTTAAATTTCGCAATTGACAACTATGTATTGCCAAATTCGCATCCTTTATTACAAATTTCATTCGATAACAAATTTACATCGAACAGTGTACACATTGACGGTTATTTTTCTATTGTTTTTGAAAATTATGAAAGTTTTAATTTAATTTATATTAAATTATTAATATAATCAATTTTCAATTAATTAATTAATATAGACAGTATATTATATTAATATAGTATATTGTTTAATTATTATTTGGTTTCTCATTATTATTTTTTTATCATAAAATAATATTAATTATTTATTAATATGTAAGTAATATATATATGAAGTAATTATTATTATTATGTACGTAATAAATATTTTTTTTAGGTTTAAACAAACAACTAAACCCGGCCAATTTGAAACCATGGTGGAGTATGTGGAAGCAAATAAAGAAATGGCTGTTGGATATGTAAGTTTAGATGGGCGAATAAAATGTAATCGGCTTTGGAAGCGCTTGAGTATAATGGTAAATGCTGTAGGACCTGCTATTTGAAAAGCCGTTCAGTGGAAAAAAGTAAACAATATGTTAGTTAAAATTTGTCTGTTTGAGCTAATTAAAATTAAATTTTAAGGTATGGGCAGATTACAAACATCACTTAAAGGTTAAGTTGAGAAAAAACACAACATCCATTTCTGGAACTGGCGATGGTCCAATTCGGGTTTTGTCGTTCACAGATCACAGCAATTGAAGAATGTGTAATTGAGTTGGTGAATTTGAATCGTGCTAATTATAAAAAACAAGTATTTGTTTTTGGATTTTTAAATGTTCTTTATTATAATGATCAAAATAGACTAACTAATTTACAATTTACAGTTAAAAATGAAATCTTATTTAATATAAAATTTTGGGTTTAAGTTGCAATTTGTTTTATGAGAAAAATTAATTTATTTAAATTTATGTAATATGATTATATTTATTTCTTTGAATGACAATTATTGTGGAACAGTAAAAATTAAAAATATAAAGTATTTAAATTTATGGAATATGAACATCTTAGAACTTATATCAAATTTAGTTATGGGAAAAATATATTCTGAATTTAATTATTTTATATGATTTATGGATTAATTATGTGAGCAAATTATTTATGTATATATATTGTATATATCAGCAACGCTGATATAACTCCTCCCCTCTCAGAGAAGGCCATACGACGAATGGCTTTATTCATTTTCATCTTCCTGGATATGGATATATTCATATATTGTTATTTGCTATTGGATTTCGGATCGTTTGTTATTTGTTTTAGAATGCTTAGTTTTATAGATGTAAATTGATAAAATTATTATTGAGGATAAAAGGTAACAGTAGTGGTTGACCAATTATAAGATTATCCTTGCTCATGTACAAGCCTTTTGTAGTTTCGAAGACGATATGTTATAGGAAAATGAATTAAAAAGCCAGTTACTGGGTACATAAAAAAGAAATGATCCTTTTATGGTGGTGAAATCGATATTGTGACAGTTTATTTTTATTTTTGTTGCTTTAGGAAAAATTCCAATATGAAAGAAGTTGATATTTGGTCGACTAATTCCTCGTTTATTACCACTGGTATTGGGCTGCATAATGATGAATTGGTATGATCTAACTGTAAAATTTCTGACACACACTTTTAATTCAGATGAAACAGGTATCTTGCCATTCTTGCAGTTATATAATGGATGAAGATTTATACAATCACCATTGTCGTACTGATAATGCTTGGTTTCCATGATAAGATAAGGTTTTGTTGGGATAAGGATAGCGTTTTTTTTATTAGGAACAGGATATAAATGAGAATAGGAAAATGTTTCTGGTTTTGTTATAGGAAAATGAATTAAAAAGCCAATTTTGTTTTTGTAATAGAACGATTCAATTTCTAAAATATCATAATTAATATGCTACTATGAGAAATTTTTAATCTCAGGAAAGTGATTCCATTTTCTATGTCCATCAATTTCTGCATGATTAATTGAGCTATTAGTTTTATTTTAGCGAGATCATCTCTAAACAATATGTATTTATCTATGTTATTATTTTGTTTATCATAGTTGTCAACCTTAAGAGATAGCTTTTTTACATTTTGCTGAATACGATTTACTATATTATTATATTATTCTATTGCTTATGTGCTTAAGGAAATTTGTTTAGTAAGTATGCTAGCTATGTTGTTTAGAGTTTTGTTTAAGGTTTCTATGGCTTGTTCAAAATGTTTACCGTCTTTGTCGTCTAAATTACCAGTAACAAATATTAAAACTCTATCAACACCATCAAAAAGACCGCTTTTAGATCTTACATATGGATGAAGAGATTTTAATTTGTTTTCTACATTATGCAGTTGAAATGATACTAGATCTATTGAATTGTGCAAATAGTCGGTTATTCCACCACGAGATTCAGTAACTTGATTAGAAATTTTATAAGTATCTCCGTTAGATTTAATAATTTCGTATTTATTGCTTATTTTTATTAGTTCAGTTTCTATTGGTTCCAGGTCAAAATAATGTACAAATTTAAGATATGTTCTTTTAATTTTCGCGTCACCTAGTTTAAACGGTAGAATTCCTGGATTTGCTTCAAGGCTAGTAATCTTAATATTATAAGTTGAGGCATTGACTAATAATAACATATAGACTTATAAAGTAGAACAAAAAAAATTTCCACTTTCTAATTTGACTTTCCTAATCTAATGTAAAAAATCAACATTTTACGTGCGTATTTTTGTTATATATTATATATAATAAGGAAATATTATGAATGACTAATATGAGACCATGCGTGAGAGGATAATTTTTTGTATATTGAAAAAACGCATTTTTTTGTTTTCGCATATATGATTGTATTGTATAATCTTATATGAATAATTGTTGTTATTCGTACTATCGAAAATTTTCTAATTCATAAATAAATTCCAATTTTAAATTTTTAGCAAAAAGAAAATAGTTAAGAAGAATAGTCCAGGCGTTTGGGTATTTTTGGTAATATCGATTAAAAATATGCATTTGTTAATTCTTTTATTAATTGGTTTTTAAATTTAGTTCCATTATCTACTATCAGTAATTTAGGTATACCATGATTAGTCATAACGGTAATAAAAGCTTTAGCTATATGAATTGCGGTTAAAGCTATTAGAGGATACGCTTGAGCGTATTTTGAAAATGAATCTACTAAGGTAAGAAATTTTTGATTGTAAATGTTTTGATTTTTGATTGTAAATCTACATGTACGATTTCAAATGGTTTGGTTGGAGTTGGAGTGAGTTCGAATTTTTGTTTAGGTGGATTTCTGTCATACTTCATTTGTTGACATAAATTGCAATTATTAATAAAAGTACTAACGGTGTTTCTAATATTTGACCAATAAAATATTTCACTAATTTCAGTTTTGGTTTCAAGAATTCCTCTATGATTCGTTATGCCTTCATGATAAGATTTAATAATTTCGTTTCTTTTTCGAGATTTGTGACATCTTCTAAGACTTTATTGCATAATATAAATGTAGCAATTGCATGTTTGAATGTTCTTGTTAGAGTTCTGCTTCTGGTAGAAAATTCTTTATTTTCTAAGTGAATTGCATGTTTTCTTTATAGGTATTAATTCTTTAAAATTTTTGATAATATCATTTTCAAAATTATCCCGTGTGATTTCAAATATGGATCTTATTTTACAATTATATAGTCAAGTAATTTTTGGTAGTCTTGGAGAATGTAAAATTAATTTAATAAAAATTTGATTTCTAAAACAATTTACAGGAGATTCAGAAATAGGTATACTAAATATTGGATTTTCATGATTGCTATGTATAGTATTACTATTGTTATTGCTACTTTCGCTTATATTGGCAATAATTGATTCATTAAGGCCTGTATGGAGTTCAAGTGAAATGAAATTTTAACGCGATCTCCAAAGCTCTACAAACTCTCCTGTGAAATAGCCGTGAAAAAGTTGTGAAACATATGTCAAAAAAAATTTGACAAGTTAATTTGGCATTTTAATATTTTGACATTTCAAGACCGTTGAAAGGTCAGTAATTTTATATACTGACCTTTCAACGTCAGCTATTCAAATTTTTGATCAAAGGAAACAGAAAAAAAAACTAGCAAATGTCAAAATTTCATCGTGAAATAATGTTCAGAACATTATTTCACGATGAAAAATAATTGTAGTTTTTGCGCGCCATCTGTTATAAAAAAAAATTCATTTTTTATCACAACTTCTTCACACGACCTGCGTACCACCAGAGCGAAATCATATGCGTAAATTTTCATTTCTGATTTCACGATGTTAAATTTGTATGAAAATTTCATTTCACTTCATTTCACTCGAAATTTCATTTCACTAGACAATAAAGTATTATCTATATCATTTCCATTATTTATTTCGTGAGTAGTTTCATTTAAATTAAGTTCGTTTATTTTTACACGAGATAATGCATCAGCATTAGCATTTAGGTTTCCTTTTTTATATATAATTTAATAATCGTATTCTTCAAGTTTAAGTCTCCAGCGGATAAGTCTTGTATTAGGATCTTTAACGAAAAAAAGCCATATAAGCGGCTTGTGATCAGTATAGATTAATAATTTTTTCCCATATAAGTATAGCCGAAAATACTTTGTAGCCCAAACTATAGCGAGAAGTTCTCTTTCGATAGTACTATAATTTTGTTCTGTATCGCTCAATGTTCTTGAAGCATATGCGACTGGTTTATCTCGTCCAGTTGGTCCTTGCGAAAGGACTGCACCAATTGCAAATAGGCTTGCATCCTTAGTTAGATTGAATGTGTAAGAAAAGTCGGGGTATATTAAAATTGGTTCATTTGTCAGGAGTTCTTTACAAGTTTTAAAACATTGAACATATTCTGGGGAAATATTAATTTTTGAATCCTTTTTCAAACAAAGGGTTAAGGGTTTGGTAGTTTTTGCAAAATTGGGGATAAATTTTCGGTAGTATCCTAGTAGTCCTAGGAAACTTTTAATGTCTGTTTTTGTTTTAGGTATAGGAAATTGTCTAATACAATTTATTTTATCAGGGTTGGGCTTAATCCCGTTTGCTGTAATAATATGTTTCTTTTTTTAAGAATTTGGATTTGTCCAATTGGATTTTTAAATTTGCTTCGCGGAGCCTTTGAAATACTTTTTTTCAAATTTACTATGTGTTCTTGTAATGAGGTGGAGAATATGATAATGTCATCTAAATAGACCAGACAAATTTCATTCTGAAGTCCTTTGATAGTTGAAAAGTAGCAGGAAAATTTTTAAGGCCAAATGGCATTGTTGTATAATATTTTATACAGACATAAATATTTACCTTTTAAATTTTATTCCTGTTTTTGTCCAATGTTTGGTTATCTAGTTAACCAGGTTTCGTTTGATTCCTTTAAATATTATATCAAAAAGCAAACTATCGATTTTGATATAATTATTTTATTGACTTTAAAATTTACTTTTTTTATTTAATATTTATTCTCAGTTTTTTTTAATATCTAAAATAAAAGCTATATAGCGAAAGCGTAGCTTAATATTTTAGAATAATATGTCTGACTGATCAAAATTTAATGACAATATTTGCCCAAAATCGAGCTAATTTATACGATTTTTGGTGCATTTTCCGGCACAAATACAATTAAAAATGTTATTATCAATATTATTTATTTGAATAATATTAATAATAACATAATTTCGGTATTGGTTTTATTCAATTATTATATTAGCCAAAAAATGCCCACACTAGCACTTTTTTTCTTTAATATTAATATTAATATTAAATTTGGCCTATATAAATATTCTACCTGTAAAAAATCAATTGTTTTTTATTTATTGATTTTTATGCATTTTCAGCATTTCCAATATAAAAGAATATTTATATGAATTAGTATATAAGAATTTATTATAGGTTTTTTTTATATATAATCAAAAGTACATATAATATTGATTATATACTTTTGATTATGTTGCGGGATAAATGTTTGGTAACATTTATTCCACAACATTCCTCCCTTTTTCAAAATGGAAAAGGGGCGATCTTGAAGAGATCGTACCTTTTCAAAAAAGAAATCGCATAAATTAGTCGATCGTAGTTTACAGATTACCTATTTAACAATTTGCCTTAAAATTATTTATTTATTTTTTATTACAAGAAATGTTTTTTTTTTTTTTTTTTTTTATAATTGATATATTTAATATTGTTTTATTATATATTTTCTGAATTTAGATTAAAAATTATTTATGATCTTAAGTTAACAGCTATACATAGTTTTATACAAAATTTAAATATATTTTTTTTTAAGTATTTTTCTTCAAACAAAAAATTTTTTATATTACTCATTACTAAAATATTTATGAACAACAATTGAAATAAAATGAATTTACTGATATTTTTACTATTACAATTTTACTTAATCCAATTATTCTCATGTAGAACTTTCTATTATTATAGTTTTTGATTATTACATTTAATTTATTATTAAAAATTTTGCTATTGCATTTTTACTTAATCCAACTATTTTCATGTAGAACTTTTTTTATTATATTTTGACTATTACATTTACTTAACTAATTTAATCCTTCCGCAACCTTTTATTGCTTTTCTTCAAAAAAAACCTTTTTATACATTATTTCTCTTCTCAATGAATTTTTTTTTTATACATATATATATTCTATATACACTTTCCTTCCCCTTTTATTAAAACCTAACATTTTTTTTTTTTTGTTTTTTTTTTTTATGTTTAAATTAACCCCTAAAAAAATTATAATTCTAATCCTAAAATTATGCAATCATATAATTTGAATTAGAACTAGTTATGATAAATTTAGGTGTAGAACTTGACTAATATTAAACCTTACATGAAAAAACCTTACATGAGAAAATCTTTATAAAAATTATTTATAACCCCTCTTTTTTTTTTAGACTAATTTATGTTATATTTAATTTCTAACTTCGAAATGATAATGTTGGCGGACTTATTGGTGAATATATTTCTTTATGCATAGTTTTTTCTGAAAATTTTGACTTTTCTGGTACACTTTTCCGTGTTATTATTTTTTCTCTTACTATTTTAGTTTGAATATTATTGCAATTGTTCGATGCTTTTCTATCGTTTGTTGAATGTATGTTTTTAGGTTCTTCTTCTTTTATATGAGTCTCCGTTTTGGACATATTATTCTCAGATTCTTTTCTCCTTTTTGTTTTAAGCCTTTTACCCCTTTTTATTATTTTATAAACTATAAATATTACCATTATTCCTATGATAATTCCTGCCAAAATAGTATTTACCAATGTTTTAGTTCGTATTACATTTAATTCGGATTGTCTATTTTTCTCTAATCTAATTTCCTCTTGAATTTCGCTAATAGCTTTACTTCTTTTATCAAATTCTTGACCTAATTCTGCAATTCCAATTGACTTAATACTAGTTGTTTTATTATTTGTTACTGGTAATTCTAATATGTCCATATCTTTAAATTGGTTCTCTGGTATTTCTCCAAAAATATATTTGTTATTATTTTTTATCTCAACCATTTGTTCCATATAATATGGTATTTCCATATCTCCTAGTACAAACGAGCATTTTTTCTTTAACGTTATTATCCCAATTCCTTGTATTACTTGTTTGTAAGTGTTTGGGTTACAAAAACTAGTTATTTCCTGATTTGTGAAAAACGTAAATAACCATGTATTTATTTTTTGTAGTGGAATGAGATGATTTTGTACTTCCTTTATTAATTTCCTATTACATTTCTTCAAACTGCCTTTATTTTTTGTGAATATCGTTAATATGCAATTTTTCTCTATTGGATTCAACAATCTTGGTTGTATTTGTTTACAAATTTTAATCTTCATATTTTCTTCATCATTAATTTCTGTGCATGCTCGTGCTAGTTCTGTTAATGTATAGAGATTATATTGATTAATGGAGTTGTTTGCTATATAACCCCATTCTGTATCAATAACTGTAATATGTTGATTTGAAGATTTCTTCGGTAACGAGTGTATTCTATATAAATCAAATTCTTCCGTTGTTAATAACTTTATTCTTATTCGTGCTCCTATTTCATTTCCTACATACGTCAGATCTATTTCTACCATTTGGTTTAATATAATGGCTGAATACAGATATTTATGTCCTTGGTCTTGGGTCATATTTCTTATGATTTTAGTCAATACTTCTGTGTCCAATATTAAGGGATGTATTTTATGTTGTTGTAATGCACTAATTATCTCATTTTCTTCTATTAAATGTCCATAAACTCTCTCCAATTCAGCAAATACGTATATCATTAATGATGCATTTCCAATTCTGCATTTAATTCTTTATTCATTAATATTGTATTTAATCTCATACTACTTTGCATTGCTCCTACTCTATTTTCTATTTCCTCGGCTCTTACTGTTAAATTACCAACCACTGCTTTCACGAATTCGAAATTTGAGGCCATTACTGCCGTTTGCTTGTTTAATATTTCTATAGTATTCTTCTCATTATTTTTTAATTTTTCCAAACTTTCATATATTTTATCTGAATCATTCTGATCCATGGTTCCAAAAAGCATTTTCGATACTGTTCCAATTATATTAATTGCTCCTCTTTTGTTTCTGTTAAAATAATTTTTTACACCTTGACTTAACATTCTTATTCTATTATTCCATAACTTCACTTCGTTTTTAAATGCAGTTATTTTATGCTCTGTAATAAAATCTTTCATACTTTCGCATGTTGTATTTATTTGTAGGTTGATTAAATTCAAAAATTCTTCAATTTCCTTTGTTTCCGTAATTTCCACTTTTGTATATATACGAATATAATCCTTGAACTCTATTGCTGTACCCAATTTTTCGAACAAAATTTCCGCTTCCTTTATTTGCATTACTTCTATATGATTTCCCCCTACCATCACCAATAATACCAAAATCCAGTACAACATTTTCTGAAAATGTTAATTTCGTTAATAATTTTAATATTTTTTAATTAACAAATTATTAATTATAGTTTTATTGTTATAGTACTTTTATGATTTTTTCTAGTACCTTCCAAAAAATACCTATCGCGCTTCCATATAAAAATGTAAGCATTGCTATTCCTTATATTTATAGTTAAAAAGTATCGATTCTTTTGTACCCGATATAAAAAACCTTTTTTCAAAAGAAACGGAAATCCGTACTTATTAATATATTATTTTTTTTTTTTTTTAAATTAAAATTACTATGCTAAGCGTACTTATTATTTACTAAATATGATTAATCTATACTAATTACTGATAATCTAACCTTATTTTATAATTTTTTATATAACTACACTCTAAAAAAAATTTAACTTTCATAATTAATAACCTAAAAATAGCTACTTTATTCTAATTGTTAACTCTAACGTTATTATTTATTATTAATCTTGTAAAAATTTGTATTCTGTACCAAAAAAAATTAAAAAAAATTCTCGTAAAAAAAATTTTCTTGTAAAAGGGATTTCCGTAAAAAAAAAATTTTTCCGCAAGATTTCCGAACAAAATTTTTTCTCGCAACTCGAATTTTTAACTGATGGGTTGTCCGGATTGTTGTGTCATACTTGAAATTAGTTGCGCGCCATTATTATGTCGGACATAATAATAATATTATTAATTTTGATCTTTTAAAAAATATGTTGCATAATGTGTAGTGGTATACCATGCTGAAAATCAAGGTAAGTTTTGTTTTATTTTAAAAAATTAAAAATAATAATTTTTTAAGATTATTTAATTAACCCCCTCTTTTGGAAAAAAAACTTCATTCCTCTTTTTACTTTTTGTGCAAAAATTTAAATTTTTTCTCTAATAATAACTTCTATGTTATTATTAATAGATAAATTCTTTATTTTTCTTCCCTATCCTGATTTTTTTTGTTAAATTTTTAACAAAGTTTTCTAAAAATTCTATCTAATTCACCCTTCTACTTCTTCACAACGACCACCATACCCAAGAAGATACCTTGGTGGTTTTATGATTGGACCGATCATAATAAATTAATTCATTCGGGTGTTTTTTGTATAGAGTTTTTTCCTTTAATCCTTTAATTAGGAAAAATTTTCATTTACGTGCAAAATTTTTGCAGTTTGTTTAAACATTTGGTTTTTTTTTTCTTTCTCTTTCAACAACAATGTTGCTAAACAATATTTTCATAATATTGTTAAACCTTTTATGTTGTTTGTTTTTTTTTTTTTTTTTTATATAGCAACAATGTTGCTAAACAGAAATAAAATTCTTGGTTTAAATTTGTTGTTTTTTGCCAAAATAAAAGTCAAATTATTTATGTAAAATTATCATATAATCCCAAAATTATAAAAAAAATTCTATTAAAATCAATATAACAACAATTATTATACATTTTATTATTTTTATGTTTAACTCCTTTTTTGTCTATGTTTCAGTCTTATATAGGCGAACAATAAAATAAAGTTTAAAAACCGATTTCAATTATAGATATAAAATGAAATAATTTTTACTACTTAAACTACTACTTCTATGTTGTTGGATATAAAAATTATAATGTCATTTCCTTATTTCATTATTTTATTTTTTGTATATACGCAAAATTACTATAGCAAAAACTGCAAATAAAATGAAAAATTTATTTTTACTTTTTACATTTTCTTTGTATATGCATTTTCAAAACAATATTTTTATCCCAATTTTACAATAATAATAATTTTTCACATTTTGTATTTATAAGCAAAACTAAACTAAGTATGAAAGATTTTTTTAAAAAAATTTCAGTTTTTCCTTGTATAGTTTACTCAACTTATCTTTTTCCTATTTTCAAGTATAAAAAATATTGTATATAATGTTAAAAATTATTGTTGTCTATTTTATGAGGACAATAAAATTTATATAGAAAAAAAATTCAATGGAAAAAGAAGATTCAACCATTCTTATAGATACAATTTTTCTTGTTGTTCACTTTTTACTCTTTACTGTATATACTTTCTTTGTAATTTATCTTTCAGTTATAATGTTGAAGAATAATAATTTTTGAAATTATAATAAATGAAATTGTATACTTAAAAAAAATCTAAAAAGGATATTTCTGGTTGACTATTTTTGTTGTTGTTGTGTTACTTATTTTTTTTTTTTTTTTGATTATTGAGTTATATTTTTCTTATATTTTCAAAATATTGTTACTTATATTCTTATATTTTTAAAATATTGTTGTCTAAAAATAGCTTTTTTTTCATGTTTTCAGATTTTAGATTTTTTTTGTTTTTTTCATGTTTTCAGATTTTGATACCAAAAAAATTTTTGATGTTTTCAGATTTTTTAGTTTGAAGCTAATATTCTTATGTTTTTCGATTGTTGATATAACGGTAATGTATACATCACTGAATTGATGACGTAAGAAATATTATATTTTATAACTAATTGTATTAAAAAATTTTTTGTAAAATTTTTTTTTTTTTTTCCAGGTAAAAATTATTACAACATAAGAATTAAGATATATATTTAAAGGAAAATATATTAAAACTCATTAATTTAACAATATTTTAAAAACTCATTTGAAAAGTTATATTAAAAATATTTTAAAAACTCATTTGCAAAGTTCACTTTTCCTAAAAATAACTATAGTTCTATAACGTGGTAGTATGAGCGCCTAATATTAATATTTGAAAATAAAAATTCAGATAAGTATTTTATTCCATTTTATTGACAAGATTCTTTGTGTTCCTTTTTCTTTTTAGGTATACTCTTTTGTTTTTTGGGTTTTACCATTTTCCCGGAAAATTCTTCAACTAAGTTTGTTGGATTAATTTTTGTTAAAATACAAAATATTTTATATTATTATATTTTCTTTATTTAAAATTTTTTCTAATAAAATTGTGATTTTTTAGGTAACTTTGTATCGTGGGATTCTCTTCAGAGATCTTCAATATAAATTATCAGATCTTCAATATAAAAAATATAAATTAACAACGTGGGACAGTTTTATTTGTGAGTCAATTTTGTTTTTCTGATTTCCTACTTCTTTTTTCTTAATTAAATAAAATAAATAAACACCTAAAAATAAACCGATTTTGTTGTTTAAAAATTGTAATTAAAGTAGTTAATACCGTAGCATTTAACGTAGCTTATGATGTAAACTTTTTTTGTATTATGCACGGTATCCTCGGTATAATAAACTTGAAGTATTAGGTTTTATCTGCAAACCTAATATTTCGTAACATGTTAGGTTTTTTTTTACTAATTTTCATACTTATTTTCTATCCTAGTATCATTTTTGGTTCACAGTCCTGATAATGATACTTCTACTTAATAATTATTGTACTGTCACTATATGTATGTTTTTTCGGTTACCTCTCTTTTGTTTAAGAACAAAATTTGAGAAAATTGCGTTGCTAAAGTGGATCTTTTTTAGAAGTCCAAAAAAAATTAACGTAAAGTATTTGTTAAAGTTAACGTAAAGTATTTGTTAAAGTGGAATTTCGGAAAGTCCAAAAAATTAATTTAACCATAAGTAATAGAGAAAAAAAATCTCTAAGGGTTTTCCTTCTTACAGAGTTTTTTATTGCTGCTTAGCAATGGTTACACTTCTCAAGCATATTTGAGAAAATTTACCTACTCTTTCGAAATAGGCTCTGTGCGTAAGAAGAGAACCCTGAAAAAAATAAAATTATTAATAAAATTGTATTTATATATGAATATTTACATAATCTTGTGTGGATCCTTTATTGTAACTTACTAAAGAGTCCTTCAGCTTTTGTTAAAGTATCATTATTAAGTTATTATTCTGTCCATTTTTTAATTCGATTATTAGGAACCCTTCTATTTTTCTTCCCTATTTTTATAACTGTATTATTCGTATTGGGTACTTCGATTACCTGATACGGTCCTGTCCAATTACTACTAAGCTTATGGAGTTTAGTGGGATTTATTAACGATACTTTATCCCCAACTTTATATTTTTCAGTCGTTGAATTTATATCGTAGTTTTCTTTTGATTTTATCTTACTACTTTGTAAGTTTTGTCTGGCAATCTGATGTATAGATTGTAATTTGAATTTTACCTGTGCGCATAAATCGTCGTAATTATATACAGGGTCGGCTTTCCGTTCTAAACGACTTGGTAACGGATCGCAAAATCCGTATAGTGCGAAAATAGGTGAATATTTCGTACCTGAATGTGGGGTGTGGTTATGGGAAAAAGCTGCTTCTTCCAACCAGTCATCCCATGTTTGCGAATTCTTATTTGTGACCATTTTTAAATATTCCACCAGTAGCCCATGTCGTCTTTCCAATGATCCGTTGGATTGTGGATGGTACGCGGTGGTTTGAATTTTCTTAATTCCCAATAATTTACATAGTTTATTAAACAATTCACTTGTGAAGTTCGTTCCTTGATCGGTTATTAACTTTCTTGGAATTACTGAATATTTTAAGATAATTTTCTTATAAAAATGTTCCGCGACCGTTTTGGCTGCCATATCTTGAAGCGGAATACAGTCTAATATTTTGGTTAAGTCGTCTTGAAATGTTACAATGTATTTATTTCCGTTATGCGTAACTGGAAAAGGTCCAAATATGTCTAAATAGACCTTGAAAAATGGCTTTTGCGCAGTGTCCGTTATTGTCATAGTCATTTTCGTAACTTTTCCTCTTTTTGTTTTTTGACATTGTGGCCAAGCCTTGATGTACTTTATTATTGTTTGTAACATTTTCTTCCAGTAGTAAAATCTGCTAATTCTTTTGTATGTTCGGTTCACTCCTAGGTGACCTCCAAGCGGGGTGTCATGATACTCTTTTAATATAAGTTTTATTTATTCCGGATTTGTCAATGTTACCTTGTCCTTATGTTGCTCAGTTGGTTTGTTTTCATCATCCAAATCTTCCTCCATTTCTTCTTCTTCTTCAGCTGCTCTTGCACTCGCTCTCGTTACTACATGTACTGCGCCGTAAAGTTCTATTTGTTTTTTATTATTTTCGGCATTTTCCATGTCCTCGTAAGGTATCCTACTAAGTGCGACCGCGTTTGAGTTGCGTTTACCCGGTTTATATTTTATTTCATAAGTATACTCGGATAATCTCATCTTCCATCGGTTTAGCCTTCCTTCAGGATTTCGCTTGTTAAATTCACTTATTATTGGCTTATGGTCGGTGTATACTACAAAATCTCGTCCAAATAGGTAACATCTATAGTTCTTTATAGCCCAATATATGGCTAACATTTCTTTCTCTATTGTACTATAGTTTCGTTCTGCTGAATTTAATACCCTACTTGCATATGCAATTGGAAGATCTTTGTCTATTTCCCCTTGTGATAGTACAGCTCCTAATCAGTAGCGGACCGTGATCAAAAATTCTGGGTGGGCTAAAGGAAAAATTTTTGTTATAAAAAGCAAAGATTTGAGGTTATTAAATATACAACCTTTTGAATTTTTCATTTTAGTGAGTTAATCACATTGGCATCTAAGCTAATCATTAATGAGTTAATCACATTGGCATCTAAATGCTTTTCATTTTCTTTACAATAAAAAAAAATCATGCATATGCACACAAGAAAAATAAATCACATATTATACACGAAAAAAATTAGACACATGCAAAAAAATCGAGCGAAATAAACGAAAATCATGGCACACTGCGTACATATTTAATAGTTATATTTGTATGCAATTGTCTTAAGTTTTATCAAGTTAGAAGAAAATTATTCTTACTTTCTGAAATTTATGATCCCCTGGTATTAAATTTAAAATTTTTGTTCGAATGTGTGCTATAATTAAATAATTTTTGTGGAAATTTAAGTTGAGCTATAAAATTATTGCTGTGGGCAGCGATTTTCTAGCCCATGATGATATATTTCTTCTTTTTTTTAAAGATATATATTTATTACAAAATAAATATTTCATGCTAATTTTTAGTAATAAGAATTATTCGTTTTAGGGGCTGCGATTTTCTTGCCCACGATGATATAATTCTCTTTTTTTAAATGAAAATATAATTCTCTTTTGATATAATTCTCTTTTTTTAAATGATAGGAATATTTCTTCTATGGAGAGAGATTTTCTATCCCATGATATATTTTTATTCGTATACCTACTTAATATATATTTTTTAATAGAAAAGTAATTTCATATAAGACAAGGAAATAAATAAGTCAACTCAACTCAATAGTGTTCATTATAAAATATGCGCGCCTGGTATTTTGGTTTAAATAATTTAAAAATTGATATAAAAATTATTATTTTCTTCTTATGGACAGAAATTTGCTTCCTCATATAATGGAAATTTGCTAATAATTATCTTCCATAAAAATACTTAAATTGTGAAAATCATATAGCAATTACAAATACATATTTCGCATTTCTATGAGGAACACGTGGTCTTCGTGGGCTAGTTTAAATTAGCCCAACCTGATCCATACAAAATTCAACACATCGCAAAATTGTTTTTAGTATAATAAGGTGGGCAAATTTCAATTAGCCCTTGAAGTAAAGAGAAAAGAGTAGTTGTAGTTTTATAATGAAAAGTTATGTAGTGCTAGTATAATATATTTGTATTTTAGCGTTCATATTATATTCATATTTAGATTTAGATTATATTTTTATATACATACATATTATATTTCGCAGCGGTGGTGTACGAATTTTGATGGAAAAAATTATATACACGTAAATTATATGACATAAAAAAAGTAGAAATTTAGAAAAAAAATTTGAATTTTTTTTGCTCATTTTTATAATATATTTTAAATGAATATTTTGTAGAATTATCTTGTAAAGTCAGGTTGGGCTTAGCCCACCCTGCCCAATATGACGAGCCGCCGCTGCTCCTAATGCTGTGTTACAAGCATCCGTAGTTAAAATAAATTTCTTGTTGAAATCAGGATATTGTAGTAATGGTGGGTTTGTCAATACCTCCTTAATTTCTTCAAACGCTTTTTGACAAATTTCACTCCAGTTGAACTTTTTTGATTTCGTAGCCAATTTATATAATGGTTACCCTATTTTTGCCAAATGTGGTGTACTTGATCTATAATAATTTACCAATCCTAAAAATGACTGTAGTTTGGTCGTACTTTTTGGAATTGGAAATTCCTTTACACATTTTATTTTTTCTGGGTCTGGAAGTACTCCTGTTTCCGTACATTTATGTCCTAAATATATTACTTCCTTTCTTAAAAATTTGCATTTGTCGGGTTGTAACTTTAAATTGTTTTCACGTAACCTTTCTAAAACTGCTTTTAGTTTTGTTTGATGATCCTCTAACGTTCGTCCGTATATGACAATATCGTCCAAGTACACAAAACATTTTAGTCCTTGTAGTCCTGACAACACGTAATTCATAAGTCTTTGGAAAGTAGCGGGCGCTCCTGTTAATCCAAATGGCACCCTTTTAAATTCATAATGTCCAAATATAGTACTAAATGCTGTCTTCTCTCTATCTGTTTCTTCTATTAGTACTTGATGGTAGCCACTTGCTAAATCCAATGTGGTAAAATATCTCGAGTTTCCCAATTGTTGTAGAATATCCTCTATTCTGGGTAATGGAAAAGCATCCTTTATTGTGATAGCGTTCAATTTTCTGTAATCTATTACCACTCTGAATCGTCTTTTTCCATCAGGACCCGCCTTTTTTGGTACTACTTGTAGGGGTGCGTTCCATGCACTTCTGCTTGGTTGTATTATATCGTCGTCCAACATTTTTTCTACTTGTTCGTGTATTTCTTTGCGATGGCTTTCCGGTAGTCTGTAATTAGCTTGTGCTATTGCTGGATTATTTTCTGGCGTTCGAATTTTAAGGCCTATTGCTGTGGTGCAACTTAATTTGTCACCTGGTAAGTGAAATATGTCATTAAATTCTTCACAAATTTCGTCAATAGCTCCTTTTTCTTCCGGATTCCAATTTTCATCCAATTCTAGTTTTTCTTTTATTATTTTAGTCCTGTGATTTGTTACTGCTTCGTTCTTAGTTTTAGTGAATATGTTTCTAACGCTCGCCAATTTTTCGTCCTTTTGTTGTTCGTTTTTTATTTTTGTGTGTTTCCTTTTCATATGTTTTTCTTCTGTGTTTATTTCCATTATTTTATAGCCGTCTAGTGGTTCTAATTCCAGTTTTGGTTCCATTATCTTAATTTTTTCGTGATTTATATTTAGTATACTACAATATATATGTCCTTTTTCAGCTTTTACGATTCCATTTCCAATATATACTCCTGGTGCAATTTCCATTTTTTTGCATAAGAATTCTCCATTCTTTGTACTTGATACCTTAATAAATTGTTCGCATCTTCCATTTAACGTAATTTGTTTTTCGTCCTTTAAAATCTCCCTTTTTTCTTTTCTATCGTCCTCCTGTAACTCAATATTTCTTAACTTTTTAATTTCTTCTTCATAATCGTTTTCTTCTTCAACAACATTATCTTTTTTATCCCCTCCTATTTCGAATTCCTCTTTTAATTCTTTCTTTTTTAATTCGTATTCGTCCTTCAAAACTTCATTTTCTTTATTCAATATTTCTAACTTAATTTCTTCTTCTTCTATGTCCTCCATTTCTTCTTCTGTATTTTCTTTAATTTTCTCTTCAATTTCTATTTTAACTGCATTTTCAATTTTTCTTCAATTTTATCTTCAATTTTTTCTTTCGTTTTTTCAATTTCAACTTTTACTTCAATTTTATCCTCAATTTTATTTTCAATTTTTTCTTCAATTTTAACTCTTATTTTATTTACTTCTATATTATTCTTATCTTCCTTCATTATTTCTCCTGATTCGTTAAAAGGTATCGAAAATTCGCTCGAGTTATCTTGTGTTACTGGAAATCGTAATTTTTTCTCTGGACCTAGTATATCACAATTCTTTGATAAAAAATCATTTCCTAGAATTCCATCCACTGGCAAATTATGATTGGTTATAATTTGGAAATGACAATCCAACTTATTTGGTGTTAAAAA
Organism: Empis stercorea; assembly: GCA_949752835.1. Lineage (NCBI taxonomy): Eukaryota > Metazoa > Arthropoda > Insecta > Diptera > Empididae > Empis > Empis stercorea. The sequence goes on from OX457086.1 coordinate 24,434,684, forward strand.
ATTTCCTCTGCATGTGCCCATTGTAGTACTTTGGTTATTTAGTGTTTGTATGTTAATTTTATTGTTTTTGTTAATTTTGCTCATGTCCGCAACGCTATCCTTATTTAATAGGCTGATTTGGGCACCCGTGTCCACTATTAGTTGTACTTCTTTCTTTTTGCTAATATCTAATGGTAGCGTTACAATTGCATCTGGTCCAATTTCGTATCTTTTTGGACCCACCTCGTCTTTTTGTTGATTTAGGAATGACAGGAGGGGTTTTGTGTCATTCCTCCTTCGTTTTCCGACTCAAATTGTTCTCTAGCTTGATATATTTGTCTTTCTGGACAGTTGATTTCTAAATGGGTTGGATTTCCACACCAGTTGCAACAGTTTGTTCTTGTTATATTAACTGTAGGTATTCTTTTTACGTTACAATTTGCAGCATAATATCCTTCCTGACCACATATTCGGCATTTTATTTCTTGTTTAATTGGCCTTGTTACCTCCATTCTGCAATCTCTACTAATATGTCCCGGTTGGTTGCATTTGTAGCATACTATTGTCCGGCTAGGTGTTCCATCCTGGTTTGTATTTCTTTGATTGTTACGGAAATTATTGGTAGAATTACCATTCATGTCATTATTATTCCTAAAATTATTATTATTTCCATTGTAAATTCTATGTGGACTGTTGTTATTTGGTTTAAAATTTCCTCTATTGTTGGCATTTCCTTGAAAATTATCTGCAAAATTATTTGTATTATTATTTCTAATGTTATTATAATTTCCATTATTATTATAATTTCCATTGAAATTATTTTTGTTATTGAAACCCCTATTATTGTTATTATTATGTATGTTATTATTATTTCTATTAAAGTGTTCATTATTATTAAAGTTGTTATTATAGAAGTTTGGATTCCTGCTGTTGGGGTTCCTGCTGTTGATCGCATTTTGATCGAAGCGATTCCTATTTATGGTACTCGATACTGGGTGTTGTCTGGAGTTATCATTGGTAATTTTTACTTGGTCAAATGCTGACAACAATTTGGAAAGCATTTGCTCTAGATTTGTATTCTCTGATATATTTGGTGTTTTCCTGACTGCAATCGAATCCAACTGTTCCGCGAACAGTCTGGCTCCTTTTAATAAGTCATCTAGTTCTTGATAGTCTTGTCCTAGAACGTAATGTTTTACGGATTCGGACCGTAATCCTCTGATGAACACTCTTTGTGCTGTTTCTTCAGCATCCTGAAGCATAGCACCTGCTTCCCTGACGTATTTCTTTTTTATTCCCATTTTTAGGCAATAGCATTTTCTTTTTATTCTGTCTCCAAATGTGTTAATTGATTCATCTATGGATTGGAAGCACTCTTCCAATTCTGCCTTCAACTGCGCTATGCTTTTTTTGGGAATGAAATTTTCTTCTAAAATTTCTTTAAATTCTTCGTACGTAGTTATATTTCTGTCTTGGAATAGCTCCGCAGCTCTTCCTCTCAATTTTCCCCTTAATAACTGTTTTAATACAGATTCCCGATCAATAATGTCTGTTTTAAAGTAAGCCTCGTGGGCTAAATCTAAAAAACTCTGGAGTTCTAATACGGTTCTGTTTCCTTCCCCCGTATATGTTGGAACTCCATTCAAATATAATGAAAACGTTGTACTCAATGGCAATGTTATGTTACGTGTACTAAAATTGTATGAATTGTCCGTATTCATGTATGTTCTACGTGTAAGATTTGTTGCCAGTCGTTGATATTTTGCTGATTCTCTGTCGCTAAATCCATCGTCTACTAAGTCATATATTTTCGTTGAATTGGGTCTTACTGTAGTTACTGGGGTAACTTCCGTTGTTATTGGTGCTGCTGCCTCGCCTCCTTCCGCCATTGTTAATTCTGGTGTACCTTTTCCTACCAAATTAATTTAAAGTCCTTTGCTTCTCGTATTATAATTATGTTTTACTAAAAATTTCCCTATATGGGTTTTCTTAGGGCCCGTTGTTTCCGTTTCGCCAAATGTTACTCGTTTTTTTCTTATTGCACCACTAGCACTCGGTACTTGTGGTATGGATGATATAGGGTTTGTAATTTCGATGATCTGACTTTCTTCAGAACTTTTCGAAATTTCTGGGCTTACGTTGTCAAAAGAAAAAGAATCTATGAATTTGTAAAATTTTGACTTAATTTCCGACATTAACTTAGCTATCAAGTGGATATTTTATATATATATAAAAAGAAAATTGTTTTTTTTTTTTATTTATTTTTTATTTTTTTTTTATTTCTTTTTACATAATAATTATTCTTTAAGCCACATAAGGATTCTATCGCAAATTATACATCTATTGTCTTTTTTCTCCCCTTTTGGTACACGGGCAGTTCTCCAGTTATTTATAGAATTTCCGCATACTGGGCCGTGCTCAGTATTAAAGATTTCCCCTACTGTCCTAAGTACCACTGGCATCTACAAAAAAAACGTTTTACTACCCCTTTTTTTTTTTTTTAGAAATGTAGAAAAAAAATGCTTCTTTACTATAGTAATGCTACCTATCAGAATTTATTTTATGACAAAATAAAAATTTTAATCTACTTTAACTGTTAAAAAAAAATTATATACTGTAAGAACCAAAAAAAAACAAAAAAAAATCCAATTGAAATAATTCCAACTTGAGAAGAGAGAAAAAAAATGGATATATAAAAAAAGGAATTTTCGGATTTTTTTTTTTTTTTTTGTAAATTTATTCTTTTTTAAAAAAAAAATACTACTTTTTCTTTTCAAAAAAAATGTTCTAAAAAATAATATTCTACTGTTTTTTGTTTTTTATCTTATAATTTAAAAAATTTATTTATCATCTTATAATTTTTAACAATCCCCATAATTTTCTAGTTTATATATTTTTTATTTTGATTTAGTTTTATTTATTTTTATTTATTTTCTATCTCCTCTAATTTTTTTATCGCGTTTTCCGCTGTTTCTACGCATTTATTGAACAGTTGTTCAAATTTTTTCTGTTTTCTTCTGTTGCTTTGTTGTTTCTTTAAGCCTTTAATTTTATTTACGATGGCTATTCTTTGTTCAGTTGATGTTGCTATTGTCTTTTGTTTGTACAGCTCCCTTATTTCTTGTTTTATCCTCTCGTTTTAGCCGGTTTTTGTTCTGTTTCTTGATTTCGTCTGTTGTTGGCTCGTTGTCTTTCTTTATATTCCTCTATTGTTATGGGTTTAGGGCCTATCTTGTCATCCTTCTTTATTAATTTTTTTATTTCTTCCATTTATTTGTTGTTATGTCTTCCGATGTATTTTTCTTTTTCTATAAAAAAAATAAACTTTGTTGCATTACTGCAATAAATTTTTACCCTTAGCTTAAGCCTACAGTTGGGCGTTTATTTTTCTTATAAAAGAAAAGAGCACGTAGTTCGTCGACAAGAGATAGTAATCTCTTGGACACCGGCTGCGCCATATGTTGTATAATATTTTATACAGACATAAATATTTACATTTTAAATTTTATTCCTGTTTTTGTCCAATGTTTGGTTATCTAGTTAACCAGGTTTCGTTTGATTCCTTTAAATATTATATCAAAAAGCAAACTATCGATTTTGATATAATTATTTTATTGACTTTAAAATTTACTTTTTTTATTTAATATTTATTCTCAGTTTTTTTTAATATCTAAAATAAAAGCTATATAGCGAAAGCGTAGCTTAATATTTTAGAATAATATGTCTGACTGATCAAAATTTAATGACAATATTTGCCCAAAATCGAGCTAATTTATACGATTTTTGGTGCATTTTCCGGCACAAATACAATTAAAAATGTTATTATCAATATTATTTATTTGAATAATATTAATAATAACATAATTTCGGTATTGGTTTTATTCAATTATTATATTAGCCGAAAAATGCCCACACTAGCACTTTTTTTCTTTAATATTAATATTAATATTAAATTTGGCCTATATAAATATTCTACCTGTAAAAAATCAATTGTTTTTTATTTATTGATTTTTATGCATTTTCAGCATTTCCAATATAAAAGAATATTTATATGAATTAGTATATAAGAATTTATTATAGGTTTTTTTTATATATAATCAAAAGTACGTATAATATTGATTATATACTTTTGATTATGTTGCGGGATAAATGTTTGGAAACATTTATTCCACAACATTCCTCCCTTTTTCAAAATGGAAAAGGGGCGATCTTGAAGAGATCGTACCTTTTCAAAAAAGAAATCGCATAAATTAGTCGATCGTAGTTTACAGATTACCTATTTAACAATTTGCCTTAAAATTATTTATTTATTTTTTATTACAAGAAATGTTTTTTTTTTTTTTTTTTATTTATAATTGATATATTTAATATTGTTTTATTATATATTTTCTGAATTTAGATTAAAAATTATTTATGATCTTAAGTTAACAGCTATACATAGTTTTATACAAAATTTAAATATATTTTTTTTTTTTTTTTAAGTATTTTTCTTCAAACAAAAAATTTTTTATATTACTCATTACTAAAATATTTATGAACAACAATTGAAATAAAATGTATTTACTGATATTTTTACTATTACAATTTTACTTAATCCAATTATTCTCATGTAGAACTTTCTATTATTATAGTTTTTGATTATTACATTTAATTTATTATTAAAAATTTTGTTATTACATTTTTACTTAATCCAACTATTTTCATGTAGAACTTTTTTTGTTATATTTTGACTATTACATTTACTTAACTAATTAAATCCTTCCGCAACCTTTTATTGCTTTTCTTCAAAAAAAACCTTTTTATACATTATTTCTCTTCTCAATGAATTTTTTTTTTTATACATATATATATTCTATATACACTTTCCTTCCCCTTTTATTAAAACCTAACATTTTTTTTTTTTGTTTTTTTTTTTATGTTTAAATTAACCCCTAAAAAAATTATAATTCTAATCCTAAAATTATGCAATCATATAATTTGAATTAGAACTAGTTATGATAAATTTAGGTGTAGAACTTGACTAATATTAAACCTTACATGAGAAAATCTTTATAAAAATTATTTATAACCCCTCTTTTTTTTTTTAGACTAATTTATGTTATATTTAATTTCTAACTTCGAAATGATAATGTTGGCGGACTTATTGGTGAATATATTTCTTTATGCATAGTTTTTTCTGAAAATTTTGATTTTTCTGGTACACTTTTCCGTGTTATTATTTTTTCTCTTACTATTTTAGTTTGAATATTATTGCAATTGTTCGATGCTTTTCTATCGTTTGTTGAATGTATGTTTTTAGGTTCTTCTTCTTTTATATGAGTCTCCGTTTTGGACATATTATTCTCAGATTCTTTTCTCCTTTTTGTTTTAAGCCTTTTACCCCTTTTTATTATTTTATAAACTATAAATATTACCATTATTCCTATGATAATTCCTGCCAAAATAGTATTTACCAATGTTTTAGTTCGTATTACATTTAATTCGGATTGTCTATTTTTCTCTAATCTAATTTCCTCTTGAATTTCGCTAATAGCTTTACTTCTTTTATCAAATTCTTGACCTAATTCTGCAATTCCAATTGACTTAATACTAGTTGTTTTATTATTTGTTACTGGTAATTCTAATATGTCCATATCTTTAAATTGGTTCTCTGGTATTTCTCCAAAAATATATTTGTTATTATTTTTTATCTCAACCATTTGTTCCATATAATATGGTATTTCCATATCTCCTAGTACAAACGAGCATTTTTTCTTTAACGTTATTATCCCAATTCCTTGTATTACTTGTTTGTAAGTGTTTGGGTTACAAAAACTAGTTATTTCCTGATTTGTGAAAAACGTAAATAACCATGTATTTATTTTTTGTAGTGGAATGAGATGATTTTGTACTTCCTTTATTAATTTCCTATTACATTTCTTCAAACTGTCTTTATTTTTTGTGAATATCGTTAATATGCAATTTTTCTCTATTGGATTCAACAATCTTGGTTGTATTTGTTTACAAATTTTAATCTTCATATTTTCTTCATCATTAATTTCTGTGCATGCTCGTGCTAGTTCTGTTAATGTATAGAGATTATATTGATTAATGGAGTTGTTTGCTATATAACCCCATTCTGTATCAATAACTGTAATATGTTGATTTGAAGATTTCTTCGGTAACGGGTGTATTCTATATAAATCAAATTCTTCCGTTGTTAATAACTTTATTCTTATTCGTGCTCCTATTTCATTTCCTACATACATACGTCAGATCTATTTCTACCATTTGGTTTAATATAATGGCTGAATACAGATATTTATGTCCTTGGTCTTGGGTCATATTTCTTATGATTTTAGTCAATACTTCTGTGTCCAATATTAAGGGATGTATTTTATGTTGTTGTAATGCACTAATTATCTCATTTTCTTCTATTAAATGTCCATAAACTCTCTCCAATTCAGCAAATACGTATATCATTAATTGATGCATTTCCAATTCTGCATTTAATTCTTTATTCATTAATATTGTATTTAATCTCATCCTACTTTGCATTGCTCCTACTCTATTTTCTATTTCCTCGGCTCTTACTGTTAAATTACCAACCACTGCTTTCACGAATTCGAAATTTGAGGCCATTACTGCCGTTTGCTTGTTTAATATTTCTATAGTATTCTTCTCATTATTTTTTAATTTTTCCAAACTTTCATATATTTTATCTGAATCATTCTGATCCATGGTTCCAAAAAGCATTTTCGATACTGTTCCAATTATATTAATTGCTCCTCTTTTGTTTCTGTTAAAATAATTGTTTACACCTTGACTTAACATTCTTATTCTATTATTCCATAACTTCACTTCGTTTTTAAATGCAGTTATTTTATGCTCTGTAATAAAATCTTTCATACTTTCGCATGTTGTATTTATTTGTAGGTTGATTAAATTCAAAAATTCTTCAATTTCCTTTGTTTCCGTAATTTCCACTTTTGTATATATACGAATATAATCCTTGAACTCTATGGCTGTACCCAATTTTTCGAACAAAATTTCCGCTTCCTTTATTTGCATTACTTCTATATGATTTCCCCCTACCATCACCAATAATACCAAAATCCAGTACAACATTTTCTGAAAATGTTAATTTCGTTAATAATTTTAATATTTTTTAATTAACAAATTATTAATTATAGTTTTATTGTTATAGTACTTTTATGATTTTTTCTAGTACCTTCCAAAAAATACCTATCGCGCTTCCATATAAAAATGTAAGCATTGCTATTCCTTATATTTATAGTTAAAAAGTATCGATTCTTTTGTACCCGATATAAAAAACCTTTTTTCAAAAGAAACGGAAATCCGTACTTATTAATATATTTTTTTTTTTTTTTAAATTAAAATTACTATGCTAAGCGTACTTATTATTTACTAAATATGATTAATCTATACTAATTACTGATAATCTAACCTTATTTTATAATTTTTTATATAACTACACTCTAAAAAAAATTTAACTTTCATAATTAATAACCTAAAAATAGCTACTTTATTCTAATTGTTAACTCTAACGTTATTATTTATTATTAATCTTGTAAAAATTTGTATTCTGTACCAAAAAAAATTAAAAAAAATTCTCGTAAAAAAAATTTTCTTGTAAAAGGGATTTCCGTAAAAAAAAAATTTTTCCGCAAGATTTCCGAACAAAATTTTTTCTCGCAACTCGAATTTTTAACTGATGGGTTGTCCGGATTGTTGTGTCATACTTGAAATTAGTTGCGCGCCATTATTATGTCGGACATAATAATAATATTATTAATTTTGATCTTTTAAAAAATATGTTGCATAATGTGTAGTGGTATACCATGCTGAAAATCAAGGTAAGTTTTTTTTTATTTTAAAAAATTAAAAATAATAATTTTTTAAGATTATTTAATTAACCCCCTCTTTTGGAAAAGAAACTTCATTCCTCTTTTTACTTTTTATGTGTTACCCTTTTGTTTTTTTGTCTATGATGGTTACAAAAAATTTATTGACGTTTCGTCACCATTTTTCATTTATTTATTCTTTATTTCGCATAGCCACGAGGTGTGACTGGCTATGCAAAAATTTCAATTTTTTTTCTCTAATAATAACTTCTATGTTATTATTAATAGATAAATTCTTTATTATTCTTCCCTATCCTGATTTTTTTTGTTACATTTTTAACAAAGTTTTCTAAAAATTCTATCTAATTCACCCTTCTTAATTCATTCGGGTGTTTTTTGTATAGAGTTTTTTCCTTTAATTAATTCATTCTGGTGTTTTTTGTATAGAGTTTTTTCCTTTAATCCTTTAATTAGGAAAAATTTTCATTTACGTGCAAAATTTTTGCAATTTGTTTAAACATTTGGTTTTTTTTTTTTTCTTTCTCTTTCAACAACAATGTTGCTAAACAATATTTTCATAATATTGTTAAACCTTTTATGTTGTTTGTTTTTTTTTTTTTTATATAGCAACAATGTTGCTAAACAGAAATAAAATTCTTATTTTTACTTTTTACATTTTCTTTGTATATGCATTTTCAAAACAATATTTTTATCCCAATTTTACAATAATAATAATTTTTCATATTTTGTATTTATAAGCAAAACTAAACTAAGTGTGAAAGATTTTTTTAAAAAAATTTCTGTTTTTCCTTGTATAGTTTACTCAACTTATCTTTTTCCTATTTTCAAGTATAAAAAATATTGTATATAATGTTAAAAATTATTGTTGTCTATTTTATGAGGACAATAAAATTTATATAGAAAAAAATTCAATGGAAAAAGAAGATTCAACCATTCTTATAGATACAATTTTTTTCTTGTTGTTCACTTTTTACTCTTTACTGTATATACTTTCTTTGTAATTTATCTTTCAGTTATAATGTTGAAGAATAATAATTTTTGAAATTGTAATAAATGAAATTGTATACTTAAAAAAAATCTAAAAAGGATATTTCTGGTTGACTATTTTTGTTGTTGTTGTGTTACTTATTTTTTTTTTTTTTGATTATTGAGTTATATTTTTCTTATATTTTCAAAATATTGTTACTTATATTCTTATATTTTTAAAATATTGTTGTCTAAAAATAGCTTTTTTTTTCATGTTTTCAGATTTTAGATTTTTTTGTTTTTTTCATGTTTTCAGATTTTTCAGATTTTGATACCAAAAAAATTTTTGATGTTTTCAGATTTTTTAGTTTGAAGCTAATATTCTTATGTTTTTCGATTGTTGATATAACGGTAATGTATACATCACTGAATTGATGACGTAAGAAATATTATATTTTATAACTAATTGTATTAAAAATTTTTTTGTAAAATTTTTTTTTTTTTTTTTCAGGTAAAAATTATTACAACATAAGAATTAAGATATATATTTAAAGGAAAATATATTAAAACTCATTAATTTAACAATATTTTAAAAACTCATTTGGGAAGTTATATTAAAAATATTTTAAAAACTCATTTGCAAAGTTCACTTTTCCTAAAAATAACTATAGTTCTATAACGTGGTAGTATGAGCGCCTAATATTAATATTTGAAAATAAAAATTCAGATAAGTATTTTATTCCATTTGATTGACAAGATTCTTTGTGTTTTTTTTTCTTTTTAGGTATACTCTTTTGTTTTTTGGGTTTTACCATTTTCCCGGAAAATTCTTTAACTAAGTTTGTTGGATTAATTTTTGTTAAAATACAAAATATTTTATATTATTATATTTTCTTTATTTAAAATTTTTTCTAATAAAATTGTGATTTTTTAGGTAACTTTGTATCGTGGGATTCTCTTCAGAGATCTTAAATATAAATTATCAGATCTTCAATATAAAAAATATAAATTAACAACGTGGGACAGTTTTATTTGTGAGTCAATTTTGTTTTTCTGATTTCCTACTTCTTTTTTCTTAATTAAATAAAATAAATAAACACCTAAAAATAAACCGAGTTTGTTGTTTAAAAATTGTAATTAAAGTAGTTAATACCGTAGCATTTAACGTAGCTTATGATGTAAACTTTTTTTGTATTATGCACGGTATCCTCGGTATAATAAACTTGAAGTATTAGGTTTTATCTGCAAACCTAATATTTCGTAACATGTTAGGTTTTTTTTTACTAATTTTCATACTTATTTTCTATCTTAGTATCATTTTTGGTTCACAGTCCTGATAATGATACTTCTACTTAATAATTATTGTACTGTCACTATATGTATGTTTTTTCGGTTACCTCTCTTTTGTTTAAGAACAAAATTTGAGAAAATTGCGTTGCTAAAGTGGATCTTTTTTAGAAGTCCAAAAAAAATTAACGTAAAGTATTTGTTAAAGTTAACGTAAAGTATTTGTTAAAGTGGAATTTCGGAAAGTCCAAAAAATTAATTTAACCATAAGTAATAGAGAAAAAAAATCTCTAAGGGTTTTCCTTCTTACAGAGTTTTTTATTGCTGCTTAGCAATGGTTACACTTCTCAAGCATATTTGAGAAAATTTACCTACTCTTTCGAGTTAGGCTCTGTGCGTAAGAAGAGAACCCTGAAAAAAATAAAATTATTAATAAAATTGTATTTATATATGAATATTTACATAATCTTGTGTGGATCCTTTATTGTAACTTACTAAAGAGTCCTTCAGCTTTTGTTAAAGTATCATTATTAAGTTATTATTCTGTCCATTTTTTAATTCGATTATTATGAACCCTTCTATTTTTCTTCCCTATTTTTATAACTGTATTATTCGTATTGGGTACTTCGATTACCTGATACGGTCCTGTCCAATTACTACTAAGCTTATGGAGTTTAGTGGGATTTATTAACAATACTTTATCCCCAACTTTATATTTTTCAGTCGTTGAATTTATATCGTAGTTTTCTTTTGATTTTATCTTACTACTTTGTAAGTTTTGTCTGGCAATCTGATGTATAGATTGTAATTTGAATTTTACCTGTGCGCATAAATCGTCGTAATTATATACAGGGTCGGCTTTCCGTTCTAAACGACTTGGTAACGGATCGCAAAATCCGTATAGTGCGAAAATAGGTGAATATTTCGTACCTGAATGTGGGGTGTGGTTATGGGAAAAAGCTGCTTCTTCCAACCAGTCATCCCATGTTTGCGAATTCTTATTTGTGACCATTTTTAAATATTCCACCAGTGGCCCATGTCGTCTTTCCAATGATCCGTTAGATTGTGGATGGTACGCGGTGGTTTGAATTTTCTTAATTCCCAATAATTTACATAGTTTATTAAACAATTCACTTGTGAAGTTCGTTCCTTGATCGGTTATTAACTTTCTTGGAATTACTGAATATTTTAAGATAATTTTCTTATAAAAATGTTCCGCGACCGTTTTGGCTGCCATATCTTGAAGCGGAATACAGTCTAATATTTTGGTTAAGTCGTCTTGAAATGTTACAATGTATTTATTTCCGTTATGCGTAACTGGAAAAGGTCCAACTATGTCTAAATAGACCTTGAAAAATGGCTTTTGCGCAGTGTCCGTTATTGTCATAGTCATTTTCGTAACTTTTCCTCTTTTTGTTTTTTGACATTGTGGCCAAGCCTTGATGTACTTTGTTATTGTTTGTAACATTTTCTTCCAGTAGTAAAATCTGCTAATTCTTTTGTATGTTCGGTTCACTCCTAGGTGACCTCCAAGCGGGGTGTCATGATACTCTTTTAATATAACTTTTATTTATTCCGGATTTGTCAATGTTACCTTGTCCTTATGTTGCTCAGTTGGTTTGTTTTCATCATCCAAATCTTCCTCCATTTCTTCTTCTTCTTCAGCTGCTCTTGCACTCGCTCTCGTTACTACATGTACTGCGCCGTAAAGTTCTATTTGTTTTTTATTATTTTCGGCATTTTCCATGTCCTCGTAAGGTATCCTACTAAGTGCGACCGCGTTTGAGTTGCGTTTACCCGGTTTATATTTTATTTCATAAGTATACTCGGATAATCTCATCTTCCATCGGTTTAGCTTTCCTTCAGGATTTCGCTTGTTAAATTCACTTATTATTGGCTTATGGTCGGTGTATACTACAAAATCTCGTCCAAATAGGTAACATCTATAGTTCTTTATAGCCCAATATATGGCTAACATTTCTTTCTCTATTGTACTATAGTTTCGTTCTGCTGAATTTAATACCCTACTTGCATATGCAATTGGAAGATCTTTGTCTATTTCCCCTTGTGATAGTACAGCTCCTAATCAGTGGCGGACCGTGATCAAAAATTCTGGGTAGGCTAAAGGAAAAATTTTTGTTATAAAAAGCAAAGATTTGAGGTTATTAAATATACAACCTTTTGAATTTTTCATTTTAGTGAGTTAATCACATTGGCATCTAAGCTAATCATTAGTGAGTTAATCACATTGGCATCTAAATGCTTTTCATTTTCTTTACAATAAAAAAAAATCATGCATATGCACACAAGAAAAATAAATCACATATTATACACGAAAAAAATTAGACACATGCAAAAAAATCGAGCGAAATAAACGAAAATCATGGCACACTGCGTACATATTTAATAGTTATATTTGTATGCAATTGTCTTAAGCTTTATCAAGTTATAAGAAAATTATTCTTACTTTCTGAAATTTATGATCCCCTGGTATTAAATTTAAAATTTTTCTTCGAATGTGTGCTATAATTAAATAATTTTTGTGGAAATTTAAGTTGAGCTATAAAATTATTGCTGTGGGCAGCGATTTTCTAGCCCATGATGATATATTGCTTCTTTTTTTTTAAAGATATATATTTATTACAAAATAAATATTTCATGCTAATTTTTAGTATGTAATAAGAATTATTCGTTCTAGGGGCTGCGATTTTCTTGCCCACGATGATATAATTCTCTTTTTTTAAATGAAAAATATTTATATAACGAAATAAATATTTCATGCAAATTTTCAGTATAGGAATAGGAATATTTCTTCTATGGAGAGAGATTTTCTATTCCATGATATATTTTTATTCGTATACCTACTTAATATATATTTTTTAATAGAAAAGTAATTTCATATAAGACAAGGAAATAAATAAGTCAACTCAACTCAATAGTGTTCATTATAAAATATGCGCGCCTGGTATTTTGGTTTAAATAATTTAAAAATTGATATAAAAATTATTATTTTCTTCTTATGGACAGAAATTTGCTTCCTCATATAATGGAAATTTGCTAATAATTTTCTTCCATAAAAATACTTAAATTGTGAAAATCATATAGCAATTACAAATACATATTTCGCATTTCTATGAGGAACACGTGGTCTTCGTGGGCTAGTTTAAATTAGCCCAACCTGATCCATACAAAATTCAACACATACGCAAAATTGTTTTGTATAAAATTAGTATAATAAGGTGGACAAATTTCAATTACCCCTGAAGTAAAGAGAAAAGAGTAGTTGTAGTTTTATAATGAAAAGTTATGTAGTGTTAGTATAATATATTTGTATTTTAGCGTTCATATCATATTCATATTTAAATTTAGATTATATTTTTATATACATACATATTATATTTCGCAGCGGTGGTGTACGAATTTTGATGGAAAAAATTATATACACGTATATTATATGACATAAAAAAAGTAGAAATTTAGAAAAAAAATTTGAATTTTTTTTGCTCATTTTTATAATATATTTTAAATGAATATTTTGTAGAATTATCTTGTAAAGTCAGGTTGGGCTTAGCCCACCCTGCCCAATATGACGAGCCGCCGCTGCTCCTAATGCTGTGTTACAAGCATCCGTAGTTAAAATAAATTTCTTGTTGAAATCAGGATATTGTAGTAATGGTGGGTTTGTCAATACCTCCTTAATTTCTTCAAACGCTTTTTGACAAATTTCACTCCAGTTGAACTTTTTTGATTTCGTAGCCAATTTATATAATGGTTACCCTATTTTTGCCAAATGTGGTGTACTTGATCTATAATAATTTACCAATCCTAAAAATGACTGTAGTTTGGTCGTACTTTTTGGAATTGGAAATTCCTTTACACATTTTATTTTTTCTGGGTCTGGAAGTACTCCTGTTTCCGTACATTTATGTCCTAAATATATTACTTCCTTTCTTAAAAATTTGCATTTGTCGGGTTGTAACTTTAAATTGTTTTCACGTAACCTTTCTAAAACTGCTTTTAGTTTTGTTTGATGATCCTCTAACGTTCGTCCGTATATGACAATATCGTCCAAGTACACAAAACATTTTAGTCCTTGTAGTCCTGACAACACGTAATTCATAAGTCTTTGGAAAGTAGCGGGCGCTCCTGTTAATCCAAATGGCACCCTTTTAAATTCATAATGTCCAAATATAGTACTAAATGCTGTCTTCTCTCTATCTGTTTCTTCTATTAGTACTTGATGGTAGCCACTTGCTAAATCCAATGTGGTAAAATATCTCGAGTTTCCCAATTGTTGTAGAATATCCTCTATTCTGGGTAATGGAAAAGCATCTTTTATTGTGATAGCGTTCAATTTTCTGTAATCTATTACCACTCTGAATCGTCTTTTTCCATCAGGCCTTTTTTGGTACTACTAGTAGGGGTGCGTTCCATGCACTTCTGCTTGGTTGTATTATATCGTCGTCCAACATTTTTTCTACTTGTTCGTGTATTTCTTTGCGATGGCTTTCCGGTAGTCTGTAATTAGCTTGTGCTATTGCTGGATTATTTTCTGGCGTTCGAATTTTAAGGCCTATTGCTGTGGTGCAACTTAATTTGTCACCTGGTAAGTGAAATATGTCATTAAATCCTTCACAAATTTCGTCAACAGCTCCTTTTTCTTCCAGATTCCAATTTTCATCCAATTCTAGTTTTTCTTTTATTATTTTAGTCCTGTGATTTGTTACTGCTTCGTTCTTAGTTTTAGTGAATATGTTTCTAACGCTCGCCAATTTTTCGTCCTTTTGTTGTTCGTTTTTTATTTTTGTGTGTTTCCTTTTCATATGTTTTTCTTCTGTGTTTATTTCCATTATTTTATAGCCGTCTAGTGGTTCTAATTCCAGTTTTGGTTCCATTATCTTAATTTTTTCGTTATTTATATTTAGTATACTACAATATATATGTCCTTTTTCAGCTTTTACGATTCCATTTCCAATATATACTCCTGGTGCAATTTCCATTTTTTTGCATAAGAATTCTCCATTCTTTGTACTTGATACCTTAATAAATTGTTCGCATCTTCCATTTAACGTAATTTGTTTTTCGTCCTTTAAAATCTCCCTTTTTTCTTTTCTATCGTCCTCCTGTAACTTAATATTTTTTAACTTTTTCATTTCTTCTTCATAATCGTTTTCTTCTTCAACAGCATTATCTTTTTTATCCCCTCCTATTTCGAATTCCTCTTTTAATTCTTTCTTTTTTAATTCGTATTCGTCTTTCAAAACTTCATTTTCTTTATTCAATATTTCTAACTTAATTTCTTCTTCTTCTATGTCCTCCATTTCTTCTTCTGTATTTTCTTTAATTTTCTCTTCAATTTCTATTTTAACTGCATTTTCAATTTTTCTTCAATTTTATCTTCAATTTTTTCTTTCGTTTTTTCAATTTCAACTTTTACTTCAATTTTATCCTCAATTTTATTTTCAATTTTTTCTTCAATTTTAACTCTTATTTTATTTACTTCTATATTATTCTTATCTTCCTTCATTATTTCTCCTGATTCGTTAAAAGGTATCGAAAATTCGCTCGAGTTATCTTGTGTTACTGGAAATCGTAATTTTTTCTCTGGACCTAGTATATCACAATTCTGTGATAAAAAATCATTTCCTAGAATTCCATCCACTGGCAAATTATGATTGGTTATAATTTGGAAATGACAATCCAACTTATTTGGTGTTAAAAAATTTCCTCTGCATGTGCCCATTGTAGTACTTTGGTTATTTAGTGTTTGTATGTTAATTTTATTGTTTTTGTTAATTTTGCTCATGTCCGCAACGCTATCCTTATTTAATAGGCTGATTTGGGCACCCGTATCCACTATTAGTTGTACTTCTTTCTTTTTGCTAATATCTAATGGTAGCGTTACAATTGCAGCTGGTCCAATTTCGTATCTTTTTGGACCCACCTCGTCTTTTTGTTGATTTAGGAATGACAGGAGGGGTTTTGTGTCATTCCTCCTTCGTTTTCCGACTCAAATTGTTCTCTAGCTTGATATATTTGTCTTTCTGGACAGTTGATTTCTAAATGGGTTGGATTTCCACACCAGTTGCAACAGTTTGTTCTTGTTATATTAACTGTAGGTATTCTTTTTACGTTACAATTTGCAGCATAATATCCTTCCTGACCACATATTCGGCATTTTATTTCTTGTTTAATTGGCCTTGTTACCTCCATTCTGCAATCTCTACTAATATGTCCCGGTTGGTTGCATTTGTAGCATACTATTGTCCGGCTAGGTGTTCCATCCTGGTTTGTATTTCTTTGATTGTTACGGAAATTATTGGTAGAATTACCATTCATGTCATTATTATTCCTAAAATTATTATTATTTCCATTGTAAATTCTATGTAGACTGTTGTTATTTGGTTTAAAATTTCCTCTATTGTTGGCATTTCCTTGAAAATTATCTGCAAAATTATTTGTATTATTATTTCTAATGTTATTATAATTTCCATTATTATTATAATTTCCATTGAAATTATTTTTGTTATTGAAACCCCTATTATTGTTATTATTATGTATGTTATTATTATTTCTATTAAAGTGTTCATTATTATTAAAGTTGTTATTATAGAAGTTTGGATTCCTGCTGTTGGGGTTCCTGCTGTTGATCGCATTTTGATCGAAGCGATTCCTATTTATGGTACTCGATACTGGGTGTTGTCTGGAGTTATCATTGGTAATTTTTACTTGGTCAAATGCTGACAACAATTTGGAAAGCATTTGCTCTAGATTTGTATTCTCTGATATATTTGGTGTTTTCCTGACTGCAATCGAATCCAACTGTTCCGCGAACAGTCTGGCTCCTTTTAATAAGTCATCTAGTTCTTGATAGTCTTGTCCTAGAACGTAATGTTTTACGGATTCGGACCGTAATCCTCTGATGAACACTCTTTGTGCTGTTTCTTCAGCATCCTGAAGCATAGCACCTGCTTCCCTGACGTATTTCTTTTTTATTCCCATTTTTAGGCAATAGCATTTTCTTTTTATTCTGTCTCCAAATGTGTTAATTGATTCATCTATGGATTGGAAGCACTCTTCCAATTCTGCCTTCAACTGCGCTATGCTTTTTTTGGGAATGAAATTTTCTTCTAAAATTTCTTTAAATTCTTCGTACGTAGTTATATTTCTGTCTTGGAATAGCTCCGCAGCTCTTCCTCTCAATTTTCCCCTTAATAACTGTTTTAATACAGATTCCCGATCAATAATGTCTGTTTTAAAGTAAGCCTCGTGGGCTAAATCTAAAAAACTCTGGAGTTCTAATACGGTTCTGTTTCCTTCCCCCGTATATGTTGGAACTCCATTCAAATATAATGAGAACGTTGTACTCAATGGCAATGTTATGTTACGTGTACTAAAATTGTATGAATTGTCCGTATTCATGTATGTTCTACGTGTAAGATTTGTTGCCAGTCGTTGATATTTTGCTGATTCT
Source organism: Empis stercorea (assembly GCA_949752835.1). NCBI lineage: Eukaryota > Metazoa > Arthropoda > Insecta > Diptera > Empididae > Empis > Empis stercorea. The sequence goes on from OX457086.1 coordinate 24,452,255, forward strand.
CTGTCGCTAAATCCATCGTCTACTAAGTCATATATTGGGTCATCTTTTTTATTATTATTTTCGTTATTATTTTGTTCCGAATTGGGTCTTACTGTAGTTACTGGGGTAACTTCCGTTGTTATTGGTGCTGCTGCCTCGCCTCCTTCCGCCATTGTTAATTCTGGTGTACCTTTTCCTACCAAATTAATTTCAATTCCTTTGCTTCTCGTATTATAATTATGTTTTACTAAAAATTTCCCTATATGGGTTTTCTTAGGGCCCGTTGTTTCCGTTTCGCCAAATGTTACTCGTTTTTTTCTTATTGCACCACTAGCACTCGGTACTTGTGGTGTGGATGATATAGGGTTTGTAATTTCGATGATCTGACTTTCTTCAGAACTTTTCGAAATTTCTGGGCTTACGTTGTCAAAAGAAAAAGAATCTATGAATTTGTAAAATTTTGACTTAGCTATCAAGTGGATATTTTATATATATATAAAAAGAAAATTGTTTTATTTTTTATTTTTTTTTTATTTTATTTTTTATTTTTTTTTACATAATAATTATTCTTTAAGCCACATAAGGATTCTATCGCAAATTATACATCTATTGTCTTTTTTCTCCCCTTTTGGTACACGGGCAGTTCTCCAGTTATTTATACAATTTCCGCATACTGGGCCGTGATCAGTATTAAAGATTTCCCCTACTGTCCTAAGTACCACTGGCATCTACAAAAAAAACGTTTTACTACCCCTTTTTTTTTTTTAGAAATGTAGAAAAAAAATGCTTCTTTACTATAGTAATGCTACCTATCAGAATTTATTTTATGACAAAATAAAAATTTTAATCTACTTTAACTGTTAAAAAAAATTATATACTGTAATAACCAAAAAAAAACAAAAAAAAATCCAATTGAAATAATTCCAACTTGAGAAGAGAGAAAAAAAATTGATATATAAAAAAAGGAATTTTCGGAAGTTTTTTTTTTTTTTTTGTAAATTTATTCTTTTTTAATAAAAAAAATTCTACTTTTTCTTTTCAAAAAAAATGTTCTAAAAAATAATATTCTACTGTTTTTTGTTTTTTATCTTATAATTTAAAAAATTTATTTATAATCTTATAATTTTTAACAATCCCCATAATTTTCTAGTTTATATATTTTTTATTTTGATTTAGTTTTATTTATTTTTATTTATTTTCTATCTCCTCTAATTTTTTTATCGCGTTTTCCGCTGTTTCTACGCATTTATTGAACAGTTGTTCAAATTTTTTCTGTTTTCTTCTGTTGTTTTGTTGTTTCTTTAAGCCTTTAATTTTATTTACGATGGCTATTCTTTGTTCAGTTGATGTTGCTATTGTCTTTTGTTTGTACAGCTCCCTTATTTCTTGTTTTATCCTCTCCTTTTAGCCGGTTTTTGTTCTGTTTCTTGATTTCTTCTGTTGTTGGCTCGTTGTCTTTCTTTATATTCCTCTATTGTTATGGGTTTAGGGCCTATCTTGTCATCCTTCTTTATTAATTTTTTTATTTCTTCCATTTATTTGTTGTTATGTCTTCCGATGTATTTTTCTTTTTCTATAAAAAAAATTACTGCAATAAATTTTTACCCTTGGCTTAAGCCTACAGTTGGGCGTTTATTTTTCTTATAAAAGAAAAGAGCACGTAGTTCGTCGACAAGAGATAGTAATCTCTTGGTCACCGGCTGCGCCATATGTTGTATAATATTTTATACAGACATAAATATTTACCTTTTAAATTTTATTCCTGTTTTTGTCCAATGTTTGGTTATCTAGTTAACCAGGTTTCGTTTGATTCCTTTAAATATTATATCAAAAAGCAAACTATCGATTTTGATATAATTATTTTATTGACTTTAAAATTTACTTTTTTTATTTAATATTTATTCTCAGTTTTTTTTTATATCTAAAATAAAAGCTATATAGCGAAAGCGTAGCGTAATATTTTAGAATAATATGTCTGACTGATCAAAATTTAATGACAATATTTGCCCAAAATCGAGCTAATTTATACGATTTTTGGTGCATTTTCCGGCACAAATACAATTAAAAATGTTATTATCAATATTATTTATTTGAATAATATTAATAATAACATAATTTCGGTATTGGTTTTATTCAATTATTATATTAGCCAAAAAATGCCCACACTAGCACTTTTTTTCTTTAATATTAATATTAATATTAAATTTGGCCTATATAAATATTCTACCTGTAAAAAATCAATTGTTTTTTATTTATTGATTTTTATGCATTTTCAGCATTTCCAATATAAAAGAATATTTATATGAATTAGTATATAAGAATTTATTATAGGTTTTTTTCATATATAATCAAAAGTACATATAATATTGATTATATACTTTTGATTATGTTGCGGGATAAATGTTTGGAAACATTTATTCCACAACAGCATTCTTAAGAATTTATAGTGCCCTTTTTCTACATTAAATGTAGTTTTTTCTATATCATCTTTATTCATTTCAATTTGGTGGAATCCGCTAGCTAAGTCTAGCGTTGAAAAGTAATTTACATTTACCGACTTTATCAAAAATATCGGATATATTTCGGATTGGATACCTATCTTGAATAGTTTTTAGGTTTAATTTCCTGTAGTCTATAACGATACGCCATTTTTTCTTCCCATAAGCGTGTTTTTTAGGTACAACCCAGTTTGGAGAAGACCAAGATGAATTACTAGGCCTAACGATTTTTTGGTTCAACATTTTTTGTATTAGTTGTCTTACTTCTTCTTTGAGAATAAACGGGTAGCGATAACTTTTTTGGTATACTGGTTTTTTCGTCATGTGTTAAAATTTTTTGTTTAATACTATTAGTAAATGAAAGTGAATTTTCTTCTATATGAAAAATATCAGAATATTTTTTGCATACGGACAATATGCCAGATTTTTCTTCGTTGTTCATATGGTATGTCCTAATTAAATCTGATACGTTAACATTATTATTTTTTGAATCAGTATTTTCCTTAAAATTTATATTATAGAATTCAAAATTATTATGTGCATGTTCTACATTTATAGGGTATAGAATAGCAAAATTTATATCATCAATAGAATTATTATATATTTCTACATTAACCCAACCATTAGTCGACAATGTTAATGTTTCTTTGCGGTATAAAACAATTTTGAATGACGTGGTACCAAAATTTCGCCAGATTGAATATTAACACGTACTGAAATTTTCGAAAATGTATATCCTGGTAATAATTTTTCATATAATATTTTAGGGGTTTTGTCAAGATATTTAATTAATATTTTAGATTTTTTAGTGATAAATTCTGGGCCCTTATCGGGGAAGTCGTTACATTTTTGAAAACGTATCGAAATTAATTTACGAACGTTTTAAAACGAGCGATCGGCTGAAACAAACGAAAACGTTAAATCATGATGCCATCGCAATTCAAAAAATATATATTCAAAAAAATCAAAATTAGCTGTTTGTTGTCATTATATTGAAAAAAATTAAAAATAATAAATAAATTTTATTGTTTTTATTAAAAAAAAAATTTTATTTCAACAATTTTATATTTTTTTGTTTATTCCGCTAAATTTATTCCACAGTTGTCTTACTCTTAGTTTCATTTTTTTGTAAAGTAAATAAATTTACAAAAAAGCATTTGTATTTAACTATATTTAAATATTTTCTAGAAAATATTTAAATTTAGTTATTATTTATAAATAAATGTAACAGTGCGTTCCCATTGAATTTTACATAGTTTTTTCGCATAGTTTTTAGAATCGCGTTCCCATTGAAATTTTTAATAAAACTAAAACTCAATTGTAGCCAACTAAACTTCGTAAATTGACAGCTGTTTGTTTTGTTTACATAATTCAGGTTTTTATTTATAAAATATACTTTGAATTGGTGTGAATGGACGTGAAATATAAAAACAGTGATTTTATGTGAATAAAAATTGTAAATTTAAAATATTATATATATGTAAATATAAAAACAGGGTTGAAATATATGTTAAAATATAAAAACAGTGATTTTATTTGGAATAAATTTGTACATTTAGAAATATGAAAGACTTTAAAAAATTTGATTTGCTATTATTAGCAGCATTAGGTTTTTATTTATAAAAAAAAGACTAAAAGACGTTATTGGGTACAACCTCTTTGGATGAAAAGGGAGAAATATGGGGCCTACCCTATTTTGGTAAATCAATTACTTTGCCATCCAATTAAATTTAAAAACTACTGTCGGTTAGAGATTGCCGAATATAGTAATATTTTGGAGATGGTGACTCCCTTATTACGAGGAAAGAGTCCAGTCCACGTGGAAGTTTGGAAGTTGGATTAAAACTTATGTTAACATTGAGGTGAGATTTCATATTACTTCAATAAATATTTTGAATTTTTTTGTATTAATTAAATATTTTTTTTATATAGATATTTGGCTGCCGGAAATTCCATGACATCAATGACATACCAGTTTCGAGTAGGACAGTCCAGTGTTTCAAGGATTATTAATGAAACATGTGAAGCTTTATGGTCCTTATTATCACCAATGTATATGAGGGAGAAATCTGAAACTGAATGGCATGAAATAGCTGAAGATTTTAATACTAAGTGGAATTTCCCAAATTGCCTTGGATGTATTGATGGCAAGCATGTTGTTATACAACAACCAATTCTGGAAGTATTTTTTATAATTATAAAAAAACTTTCAGAATTGTTTTAATGGCTGTATGTGATGCGAATTTACAATTCATTTATGTGGATATTGGTGCTTATGGTTCTGATAGCGATGGAGGAATTTTCAAGAAATCAGTATTTGGACAACGATTTTTAAATAAAGAATTGAATTTTCCTCCAGAACAACCATTAGCAAAAACACCAAATGGAAAAAAATTTCCATTTTTCTTCATCGGGGATGCTGCATTTCCATTGAAAGAAAATTTAATGAAACCTTTTGGTGGTGCAAATTTAAAATTGGATGAAAAAATATTTAGTTGCCGTCTCAGAAGAGCTAGGAACTGCATAGAAAGGGCTTTTGGAGTATTGGTATCTCGCTGGAGAATTTTATATTCCAAAATATGTGCGAATGGTAATACAGTAGACAATATAATAAAAGCAACAGTGGTTCTAAATTTCATAATACATAATAGACAGGAACGTCCATCTGCCAGCACAATGGAAAATAAAATATCGAAGCATAATTTGTTGCTAGACAATTGCAGTGGCTTCTCAAGGAAAGAAACTATTAATATAAAGTTTGGATCCCAAAATGCAGGTCAACAATATTATAAAATACGGAATGATTTAAAGGAATATTTCGTAAAAGATGATCAGTTGGCTTGGCAAATAGATGCTGCAAATATTGGGAAAAACAAAAAACAAAAACAATAATTTTAACTAAATTTCGTAAAACAAATTAATAAGTTTAATACCTATTAAATAATTGTTTATATCTATATAATAAATATACATTATTTGTTTAATATATATTTTATTTTTGTAATATCTAATTAATAATTTTGATATCTATTTAAATAATTAATAATTAAATAATTTTAATATAATGTATATATTCTTTTTCAGTTCAAATAAATTTTAATATATTTTTTTTAATATCTATCAAATAAATATAAAGTTCATATAAATTCTTTAATATGTATTAATATATATTATTTTTTAATAAATATTTGTTAACAAAAATTAATTAATTTCATCATTTAACATATTTGTTAATTTTGTTATTATATTTAATCTGTTCTTTTTTTTTGTATATCATTTAGAACCGCTGACACTAAGCCTGCAAAATGACTCACTTCTGGGTAAATATTTTTAGGTTGTTGTATATTTTGCTCCAACGCAGAATCTAAAACTTTTTCAAATTTGTCTTCAAGATTATCTTGTTTTCTCTTCTTTTTACCTGTAAAAATTGCAGATATATTTCATTAAATTTTTTTCTTGAAGTCAACCAAAGATAAAATATTTTATTTTTTAAATTCCCCATAAATTATTTTTCTTTGTTTTATTTTATTAATATTTACCGGAACGAACTTGTGGATGGTGTTGGATTTCGGTTTTCCTTTTCGGTGTCCATTTCTTTTTGTGTTTCGCTAAGAACGAATTCTAATAATTCCTCCTCACTATCGAGACATGCTATAGTCTCGAATTCATTATCCATAACATTTTTTTCGTCATCTCAACTGTGATGCACCTTGTTGCTTGAAAAGCCTCCATCAACAACTGCTGCCTTACGCTTCGTATCCTTTTCTTTTTTAATATTTTTAATGATATTAATACCAATATTTCCAAATGATCTTTAAAAAAATATATTATTATCTGAAAACATTAATATTTCACTAATTTTATACTATAATTTACTTACTTGCGCTTTTGCACATATGGAAGCAGGAATTGCATTTCTTCCATGAATGGGAATGTCTTTCCAGCTACCGATGTACTGGCAGATCCACTCACTAATGTTTTTTTCCAAATTCACGTTCCGCACAAATTGTATTCGTAGATTTGTCAATTTCTTTTGAAACTCTTCTGCTAGAAAATTTAATATAATTTATATCATATTATTCTACATATATATAAAACAAAATAAATAAATTACTTTCAACTTTTAATACTTCAGATATTTCCTCCCAAGCATTATTTACTGCTACTCTATTTTTATATAATTTGTAAGATTTAATAATTTCGTTTCTTTTTCGAGATTTGTGACATCTTCTAAGACTTTATTGCATAATATAAATGTAGCAATTGCATGTTTGAATGTTCTTGTTAGAGTTCTGCTAAATTCTGGTAGAAAATTCTTTATTTTCTAAGTGAATTGCATATGTTTTCTTTATATGTATTAATTCTTTAAAATTTTTGATAATATCATTTTCAAAATTATCCCGTGTGATTTCAAATATGGATCTTATTTTACAGTTATATAGTCAAGTAATTTTTGGTAGTCTTGGAGAATGTAAAATTAATTTAATAAAAATTTGATTTCTAAAACAATTTACAGGAGATTCAGAAATAGGTATACTAAATATTGGATTTTCATGATTGCTATGTATAGTATTACTATTGTTATTGCTACTTTCGCTTATATTGGCAAGAGTTGATTCATTAAGGCCTGTTATGGAGTTCAAGTGAAATGAAATTTTAACGCGATCTCCAAAGCTCTACAAACTCTCCTGTGAAATAGCCGTGAAAAAGTTGTGAAAAATATTTTGTAAATAAAATTTGAAAAGTTAATTTGGCATTTTAATATTTTGACATTTCAAGACCGTTGAAAGGTCAGTAATTTTATATACTGACCTTTCAACGTCAGCTATTCAAATTTTTGATCAAAGGAAACAGAAAAAAAAACTAGCAAATGTCAAAATTTCATCGTGACATAATGTTCAGAACATTATTTCACGATGAAAAATAATTGTAGAGTTTTTGCGCGCCATCTGTTATAAAAAAAAATTCATTTTTTATCACAACTTCTTCACACGACCTGCGTACCACCAGAGCGAAATCATAAGCGTAAATTTTCATTTCTGATTTCACGATGTTAAATTTGTATGAAAATTTCATTTCACTTCATTTCACTCGAAATTTCATTTCACTCGACAATAAAGTATTATCTACATCATTTTCATTATTGATTTCTTGAGTAGTTTCATTTAAATTAAGTTCGTTTATTTTTACACGAGATAATGCATCAGCATTAGCATTTAGGTTTCCTTTTTTATATATAATTTAATAATCGTATTCTTCAAGTTTAAGTCTCCAGCGGATAAGTCTTGTATTAGGATCTTTAACAAAAAAAAGCCATATAAGCGGCTTGTGATCAGTATAGACTAAGAATTTTTTCCCATATAAGTATAGCCGAAAATACTTTGTAGCCCAAACTATAGCGAGAAGTTCTCTTTCGATAGTACAATAATTTTGTTCTGTATCGCTCAATGTTCTTGAAGCATATGCGACTGGTTTATCTCGTCCAGTTGGTCCTTGCGAAAGGACTGCACCAATTGCAAATAGGCTTGCATCCTTAGTTAGATTGAATGTGCAAGAAAAGTCGGGGTATATTAAAATTGGTTCATTTGTCAGGAGTTCTTTCAAAGTTTTAAAAAATTGAACATATTCTGGGGAAATATTAATTTTTGAATCCTTTTTCAAACAAAGGGTTAAGGGTTTGGTAGTTTTTGCAAAATTGGGGATAAATTTTCGGTAGTATCCTAGTAGTCCTAGTAAACTTTTAATGTCTGTTTTTGTTTTAGGTATAGGAAATTGTCTAATACAATTTATTTTATCAGGGTTGGGCTTAATCCCGTTTGCTGTAATAATATGTTTCTTTTTTTAAGAATTTGGATTTGTCCAATTGGATTTTTAAATTTGCTTCGCGGAGCCTTTGAAATACTTTTTTCAAATTTACTATGTGTTCTTGTAATGAGGTGGAGAATATGATAATGTCATCTAAATAGACCAGACAAATTTCATTCTGAAGTCCTTTGAGAGTTGAAAAGTAGCAGGAAAATTTTTAAGGCCAAATGGCATTCTTAAGCATTTATAGTGCCCTTTTTCTACATTAAATGTAGTTTTTTCTATATCATCTTTATTCATTTCAATTTGGTGGAATCCGCTAGCTAAGTCTAGCGTTGATAAGTAACTTACATTTACCGACTTTATCAAAAATATCGGATATATTTCGGATTGGATACCTATCTTGAATAGTTTTTAGGTTTAATTTCCTGTAGTCTATAACGAGACGCCATTTTTTCTTCCCATAAGCGTGTTTTTTAGGTACAACCCAGATTGGAGAAGACCAAGATGAATTACTAGGCCTAACGATTTTTTGGTTCAACATTTTTTGTATTAGTTGTCTTACTTCTTCTTTGAGAATAAACGGGTAGCGATAACTTTTTTGGTATACTGGTTTTTTCGTCATGTGTTAAAATTTTGTGTTTAATACTATTAGTAAATGAAAGTGAATTTTCTTCTATATGAAAAATATCAGAATATTTTTTGCATACCGACAATATGCCAAATTTTTCTTCGTTGGTCATATGGTATGTCCTAATTAAATCTGATACGTTAACATTATTATTTTTTGAATCAGTATTTTCCTTAAAATTTGTATTATAGAATTCAAAATTATTATGTGCATGTTCTACATTTATAGGGTATAGAATAGCAAAATTTATATCATCAATAGAATTATTATATATTTCTACATTAACCCAACCATTAGTCGACAATGTTAATGTTTCTTTGCGGTATAAAACAATTTTGAATTACGTGGTACCAAAATTTCGCCAGATTGAATATTAACACGTACTGAAATTTTCGAAAATGTATATCCTGGTAATAATTTTTCATATAATATTTTAGGGGTTTTGTCAAGATATTTAATTAATATTTTAGATTTTTTAGTGATAAATTCTGGGCCCTTATCGGGGAAGTCGTTACATTTTTGAAAACGTATCGAAATTAATTTACGAACGTTTTAAAACGAGCGATCGGCTGAAACAAACGAAAACGTTAAATCATGATGCCATCGCAATTCAAAAAATATATATTCAAAAAAATCAAAATTAGCTGTTTGTTGTCATTATATTGAAAAAAATTAAAAATAATAAATAAATTTTATTGTTTTTATTAAAAAAAAAATTTTATTTCAACAATTTTATATTTTTTTGTTTATTCCGCTAAATTTATTCCACAGTTGTCTTACTCTTAGTTTCATTTTTTTGTAAAGTAAATAAATTTACAAAAAAGCATTTGTATTTAACTATATTTAAATATTTTCTAGAAAATATTTAAATTTAGTTATTATTTATAAATAAATGTAACAGTGCGTTCCCATTGAATTTTACATAGTTTTTTCGCATAGTTTTTAGAATCGCGTTCCCATTGAAATTTTTAATAAAACTAAAACTCAATTGTAGCCAACTAAACTTCGTAAATTGACAGCTGTTTGTTTTGTTTACATAATTCAGGTTTTTATTTATAAAATATACTTTGAATTGGTGTGAATGGACGTGAAATATAAAAACAGTGATTTTATGTGAATAAAAATTGTAAATTTAAAATATTATATATATGTAAATATAAAAACAGGGTTGAAATATATGTTAAAATATAAAAACAGTGATTTTATTTGGAATAAATTTGTACATTTAGAAATATGAAAGACTTTAAAAAATTTGATTTGCTATTATTAGCAGCATTAGGTTTTTATTTATAAAAAAAAGACTAAAAGACGTTATTGGGTACAACCTCTTTGGATGAAAAGGGAGAAATATGGGGCCTACCCTATTTTGGTAAATCAATTACTTTGCCATCCAATTAAATTTAAAAACTACTGTCGGTTAGAGATTGCCGAATATAGTAATATTTTGGAGATGGTGACTCCCTTATTACGAGGAAAGAGTCCAGTCCACGTGGAAGTTTGGAAGTTGGATTAAAACTTATGTTAACATTGAGGTGAGATTTCATATTACTTCAATAAATATTTTGAATTTTTTTGTATTAATTCAATATTTTTTTTATATAGATATTTGGCTGCCGGAAATTCCATGACATCAATGACATACCAGTTTCGAGTAGGACAGTCCAGTGTTTCAAGGATTATTAATGAAACATGTGAAGCTTTATGGTCCTTATTATCACCAATGTATATGAGGGAGAAATCTGAAACTGAATGGCATGAAATAGCTGAAGATTTTAATACTAAGTGGAATTTCCCAAATTGCCTTGGATGTATTGATGGCAAGCATGTTGTTATACAACAACCAATTCTGGAAGTATTTTTTATAATTATAAAAAAACTTTCAGAATTGTTTTAATGGCTGTATGTGATGCGAATTTACAATTCATTTATGTGGATATGGATATTGGATATATCCATATCCACATAAATGAATTGTAAACATTATGTGGATATTGGATGCTGCATTTCCATTGAAAGAAAATTTAATGAAACCTTTTGGTGGTGCAAATTTAAAATTGGATGAAAAAATATTTAGTTGCCGTCTCAGAAGAGCTAGGAACTGCATAGAAAGGGCTTTTGGAGTATTGGTATCTCGCTGGAGAATTTTATATTCCAAAATATGTGCGAATGGTAATACAGTAGACAATATAATAAAAGCAACAGTGGTTCTAAATTTCATAATACATAATAGACAGGAACGTCCATCTGCCAGCACAATGGAAAATAAAATATCGAAGCATAATTTGTTGCTAGACAATTGCAGTGGCTTCTCAAGGAAAGAAACTATTAATATAAAGTTTGGATCCCAAAATGCAGGTCAACAATATTATAAAATACGGAATGATTTAAAGGAATATTTCGTAAAAGATGATCAGTTGGCTTGGCAAATAGATGCTGCAAATATTGGGAAAAACAAAAAACAAAAACAATAATTTTAACTAAATTTCGTAAAACAAATTAATAAGTTTAATACCTATTAAATAATTGTTTATATCTATATAATAAATATACATTATTTGTTTAATATATATTTTATTTTTGTAATATCTAATTAATAATTTTGATATCTATTTAAATAATTAATAATTAAATAATTTTAATATAATGTATATATTCTTTTTCAGTTCAAATAAATTTTAATATATTTTTTTTAATATCTATCAAATAAATATAAAGTTCATATAAATTCTTTAATATGTATTAATATATATTATTTTTTAATAAATATTTGTTAACAAAAATTAATTAATTTCATCATTTAACAACACATTTAATATATATCTTTTTTAATATCTGTCAAATAAATATAGAGTTCATATAAATTCTTTAATGTCTATTAATATATATTATTTTTTAATAAATATTTCTTAAAAATTAATTAATTTCATCATTTAACATATTTGTTAGTTTTGTTATTATATTTAATCTGTTCTTTTTTTTTGTATATCATTTAGAACCGCTGACACTAAGCCTGCAAAATGACTCACTTCTGGGTAAATATTTTTAGGTTGTTGTATATTTTGCTCCAACGCAGAATCTAAAACTTTTTCAAATTTGTCTTCAAGATTATCTTGTTTTCTCTTCTTTTTACCTGTAAAAATTGCAGATATATTTCATTAAATTTTTTTCTTGAAGTCAACCAAAGATAAAATATTTTATTTTTTAAATTCCCCATAAATTATTTTTCTTTGTTTTATTTTATTAATATTTACCGGAACGAACTTGTGGATGGTGTTGGATTTCGGTTTTCCTTTTCGGTGTCCATTTCTTTTTGTGTTTCGCTAAGAACGAATTCTAATAATTCCTCCTCACTATCGAGACATGCTATAGTCTCGAATTCATTATCCATAACATTTTTTTCGTCATCTCAACTGTGATGCACCTTGTTGCTTGAAAAGCCTCCATCAACAACTGCTGCCTTACGCTTCGTATCCTTTTCTTTTTTAATATTTTTAATGATATTAATACCAATATTTCCAAATGATCTTTAAAAAAATATATTATTATCTGAAAACATTAATATTTCACTAATTTTATACTATAATTTACTTACTTGCGCTTTTGCACATATGGAAGCAGGAATTGCATTTCTTCCATGAATGGGAATGTCTTTCCAGCTACCGATGTACTGGCAGATCCACTCACTAATGTTTTTTTCCAAATTCACGTTCCGCACAAATTGTATTCGTAGATTTGTCAATTTCTTTTGAAACTCTTCTGCTAGAAAATTTAATATAATTTATATTATATTATTCTACATATATATAAAACAAAATAAATAAATTACTTTCAACTTTTAATACTTCAGATATTTCCTCCCAAGCATTATTTACTGCTACTCTATTTTTATATAATTTGTAAGATTTAATAATTTCGTTTCTTTTTCGAGATTTGTGACATCTTCTAAGACTTTATTGCATAATATAAATGTAGCAATTGCATGTTTGAATGTTCTTGTTAGAGTTCTGCTAAATTCTGGTAGAAAATTCTTTATTTTCTAAGTGAATTGCATATGTTTTCTTTATATGTATTAATTCTTTAAAATTTTTGATAATATCATTTTCAAAATTATCCCGTGTGATTTCAAATATGGATCTTATTTTACAGTTATATAGTCAAGTAATTTTTGGTAGTCTTGGAGAATGTAAAATTAATTTAATAAAAATTTGATTTCTAAAACAATTTACAGGAGATTCAGAAATAGGTATACTAAATATTGGATTTTCATGATTGCTATGTATAGTATTACTATTGTTATTGCTACTTTCGCTTATATTGGCAAGAGGTGATTCATTAAGGCCTGTTATGGAGTTCAAGTGAAATGAAATTTTAACGCGATCTCCAAAGCTCTACAAACTCTCCTGTGAAATAGCCGTGAAAAAGTTGTGAAAAATATTTTGTAAATAAAATTTGAAAAGTTAATTTGGCATTTTAATATTTTGACATTTCAAGACCGTTGAAAGGTCAGTAATTTTATATACTGACCTTTCAACGTCAGCTATTCAAATTTTTGATCAAAGGAAACAGAAAAAAAAACTAGCAAATGTCAAAATTTCATCGTGACATAATGTTCAGAACATTATTTCACGATGAAAAATAATTGTAGAGTTTTTGCGCGCCATCTGTTATAAAAAAAAATTCATTTTTTATCACAACTTCTTCACACGACCTGCGTACCACCAGAGCGAAATCATAAGCGTAAATTTTCATTTCTGATTTCACGATGTTAAATTTGTATGAAAATTTCATTTCACTTCATTTCACTCGAAATTTCATTTCACTCGACAATAAAGTATTATCTACATCATTTTCATTATTGATTTCTTGAGTAGTTTCATTTAAATTAAGTTCGTTTATTTTTACACGAGATAATGCATCAGCATTAGCATTTAGGTTTCCTTTTTTATATATAATTTAATAATCGTATTCTTCAAGTTTAAGTCTCCAGCGGATAAGTCTTGTATTAGGATCTTTAACAAAAAAAAGCCATATAAGCGGCTTGTGATCAGTATAGATTAAGAATTTTTTCCCATATAAGTATAGCCGAAAATACTTTGTAGCCCAAACTATAGCGAGAAGTTCTCTTTCGATAGTACTATAATTTTGTTCTGTATCGCTCAATGTTCTTGGAGCATATGCGACTGGTTTATCTCGTCCAGTTGGTCCTTGCGAAAGGACTGCACCAATTGCAAATAGGCTTGCATCCTTAGTTAGATTGAATGTGCAAGAAAAGTCGGGGTATATTAAAATTGGTTCATTTGTCAGGAGTTCTTTCAAAGTTTTAAAAAATTGAACATATTCTGGGGAAATATTAATTTTTGAATCCTTTTTCAAACAAAGGGTTAAGGGTTTGGTAGTTTTTGCAAAATTGGGGATAAATTTTCGGTAGTATCCTAGTAGTCCTAGTAAACTTTTAATGTCTGTTTTTGTTTTAGGTATAGGAAATTGTCTAATACAATTTATTTTATCAGGGTTGGGCTTAATCCCGTTTGCTGTAATAATATGTTTCTTTTTTTAAGAATTTGGATTTGTCCAATTGGATTTTTAAATTTGCTTCGCGGAGCCTTTGAAATACTTTTTTCAAATTTACTATGTGTTCTTGTAATGAGGTGGAGAATATGATAATGTCATCTAAATAGACCAGACAAATTTCATTCTGAAGTCCTTTGAGAGTTGAAAAGTAGCAGGAAAATTTTTAAGGCCAAATGGCATTCTTAAGAATTTATAGTGCCCTTTTTCTACATTAAATGTAGTTTTTTCTATATCATCTTTATTCATTTCAATTTGGTGGAATCCGCTAGCTAAGTCTAGCGTTGATAAGTAATTTACATTTACCGACTTTATCAAAAATATCGGATATATTTCGGATTGGATACCTATCTTGAATAGTTTTTAGGTTTAATTTCCTGTAGTCTATAACGAGACGCCATTTTTTCTTCCCATAAGCGTGTTTTTTAGGTACAACCCAGATTGGAGAAGACCAAGATGAATTACTAGGCCTAACGATTTTTTGGTTCAACATTTTTTGTATTAGTTGTCTTACTTCTTCTTTGAGAATAAACGGGTAGCGATAACTTTTTTGGTATACTGGTTTTTTCGTCATGTGTTAAAATTTTGTGTTTAATACTATTAGTAAATGAAAGTGAATTTTCTTCTATATGAAAAATATCAGAATATTTTTTGCATACCGACAATATGCCAAATTTTTCTTCGTTGGTCATATGGTATGTCCTAATTAAATCTGATACGTTAACATTATTATTTTTTGAATCAGTATTTTCCTTAAAATTTGTATTATAGAATTCAAAATTATTATGTGCATGTTCTACATTTATAGGGTATAGAATAGCAAAATTTATATCATCAATAGAATTATTATATATTTCTACATTAACCCAACCATTAGTCGACAATGTTAATGTTTCTTTGCGGTATAAAACAATTTTGAATTACGTGGTACCAAAATTTCGCCAGATTGAATATTAACAGGTACTGAAATTTTCGAAAATGTATATCCTGGTAATAATTTTTCATATAATATTTTAGGGGTTTTGTCAAGATATTTAATTAATATTTTAGATTTTTTAGTGATAAATTCTGGGCCCTTATCGGGGAAGTCGTTACATTTTTGAAAACGTATCGAAATTAATTTACGAACGTTTTAAAACGAGCGATCGGCTGAAACAAACAAAAACGTTAAATCGTGATGCCATCGCAATTCAAAAAATATATATTCAAAAAAATCAAAATTAGCTGTTTGTTGTCATTATATTGAAAAAAATTAAAAATAATAAATAAATTTTATTGTTTTTATTAAAAAAAAAAATTTTATTTCAACAATTTTATATTTTTTTGTTTATTCCGCTAAATTTATTCCACAGTTGTCTTACTCTTAGTTTCATTTTCTTTGTAAAGTAAATAAATTTACAAAAAAGCATTTCTATTTAACTATATTTAAATATTTTCTAGAAAATATTTAAATTTAGTTATTATTTATAAATAAATGTAACAGTGCGTTCCCATTGAATTTTACATAGTTTTTTCGCATAGTTTTTAGAATCGCGTTCCCATTGCAATTTTTAATAAAACTAAAAACTCAATTGTAGCCAACTTAACTTCGTAAATTGACAGCTGTTTGTTTTGTTTACATAATTCAGGTTTTTATTTATAAAATATACTTTGAATTGGTGTGAATGGACGTGAAATATAAAAACAGTGATTTTATGTGAATAAAAATTGTAAATTTAAAATATTATATATATGTAAATATAAAAATAGGGTTGAAATATATGTTAAAATATAAAAACAGTGATTTTATTTGGAATAACTTTGTACATTTAGAAATATGAAAGACTTTAAAAAATGTGATTTGCTATTATTAGCAGCATTAGGTTTTTATTTATAAAAAAAAGACTAAAAGACGTTATTGGGTACAACCTCTTTGGATGAAAAGGGAGAAATATGGGGCCTACCCTATTTTGATAAATCAATTACTTTGCCATCCAATTAAATTTAAAAACTACTGTTGGTTAGAGATTGCCGAATATAGTAATATTTTAGAGATGGTGACTCCCTTATTACGAGGAAAGAGTCCAGTCCACGTGGAAGTTTGGAAGTTGGATTAAAACTTATGTTAACATTGAGGTGAGATTTCATATTACTTCAATAAATATTTTGAATTTTTTTGTATTAATTAAATATTTTTTTTATATAGATATTTGGCTGCCGGAAATTCCATGACATCAATGACATACCAGTTTCGAGTAGGACAGTCCAGTGTTTCAAGGATTATTAATGAAACATGTGAAGCTTTATGGTCCTTATTATCACCAATGTATATGAGGGAGAAATCTGAAACTGAATGGCATGAAATAGCTGAAGATTTTAATACTAAGTGGAATTTCCCAAATTGCCTTGGATGTATTGATGGCAAGCATGTTGTTATACAACAACCAATTCTGGAAGTATTTTTTATAATTATAAAAAAACTTTCAGAATTGTTTTAATGGCTGTATGTGATGCGAATTTACAATTCATTTATGTGGATATTGGTGCTTATGGTTCTGATAGCGATGGAGGAATTTTCAAGAAATCAGTATTTGGACAACGATTTTTAAATAAAGAATTGAATTTTCCTCCAGAACAACCATTAGCAAAAACACCAAATGGAAAAAAATTTCCATTTTTCTTCATCGGGGATGCTGCATTTCCATTGAAAGAAAATTTAATGAAACCTTTTGGTGGTGCAAATTTAAAATTGGATGAAAAAATATTTAGTTGCCGTCTCAGAAGAGCTAGGAACTGCATAGAAAGGGCTTTTGGAGTATTGGTATCTCGCTGGAGAATTTTATATTCCAAAATATGTGCGAATGGTAATACAGTAGACAATATAATAAAAGCAACAGTGGTTCTAAATTTCATAATACATAATAGACAGGAACGTCCATCTGCCAGCACAATGGAAAATAAAATATCGAAGCATAATTTGTTGCTAGACAATTGCAGTGGCTTCTCAAGGAAAGAAACTATTAATATAAAGTTTGGATCCCAAAATGCAGTTCAACAATATTATAAAATACGGAATGATTTAAAGGAATATTTCGTAAAAGATGATCAGTTGGCTTGGCAAATAGATGCTGCAAATATTGGGAAAAACAAAAAACAAAAACAATAATTTTAACTAAATTTCGTAAAACAAATTAATAAGTTTAATACCTATTAAATAATTGTTTATATCTATATAATAAATATACATTAGTTGTTTAATATATATTTTATTTTTGTAATATCTAATTAATAATTTTAATATCTATTTAAATAATTAATAATTAAATAATTTTAATATAATGTATATATTCTTTTTCAGTTCAAATAAATTTTAATATATTTTTTTTTAATATCTATCAAATAAATATAAAGTTCATATAAATTTTTTAATATGTATTAATATATATTATTTTTTAATAAATATTTGTTAACAAAAATTAATTAATTTCATCATTTAACAACACATTTAATATATTTTTTTTTTAATATCTGTCAAATAAATATAGAGTTCATATAAATTCTTTAATGTCTATTAATATATATTATTTTTTAATAAATATTTCTTAAAAATTAATTAATTTCATCATTTAACATATTTGTTAGTTTTGTTATTATATTTAATCTGTTATTTTTTTTTTGTATATCATTTAGAACCGCTGACACTAAGCCTGCAAAATGACTCACTTCTGGGTAAATATTTTTAGGTTGTTGTATATTTTGCTCCAACGCAGAATCTAAAACTTTTTCAAATTTGTCTTCAAGATTATCTTGTTTTCTCTTCTTTTTGCCTGTAAAAATTGCAGATATATTTCATTAATTTTTTTTCTTGAAGTCAACCAAAGGAAAATATTTTATTTTTTAAATTCCTCATAAATTATTTTTCTTTGTTTTATTTTATTAATATTTACCGGACGAACTTGTTTTCCTTTTCGGTATCCATTTCTTTTTGTGTTTCGCTAAGAACGAATTCTAATAATTCCTCCTCACTATCGAGACATGCTATAGTCTCGAATTCATTATCCATAACATTTTTTTCGTCATCCCATCTGTGATGCACCTTGTTGCTTGAAAAGCCTCCATCAACAACTGCTGCCTTACGCTTCGTATCCTTTTCTTTTTTAATATTTTTAATGATATTAATATCAATATTTCCAAATGATCTTTAAAAAAATATATTATTATCTGAAAACATTAATATTTCACTAATTTTATACTATAATTTACTTACTTGCGCTTTTGCACATATGGAAGCAGGAATTGCATTTCTTCCATGAATGGGAATGTCTTTCCAGCTACCGATGTACTGGCAGATCCACTCACTAATGTTTTTTCCAAATTCACGTCCCGCACAAATTGTATTCGTAGATTTGTCAATTTCTTTTGAAACTCTTCTGCTAGAAAATTTAATATAATTTATATCATATTATTCTACATATATATAAAACAAAATAAATAAATTACTTTCAACTTTTAATACTTCAGATATTTCCTCCCAAGCATTATTTACTGCTACTCTATTTTTATATGATTTGTAAGATTTAATAATTTCGTTTCTTTTTCGAGATTTGTGACATCTTCTAAGACTTTATTGCATAATATAAATTTAGCAATTGCATGTTTGAATGTTCTTGTTAGAGTTCTGCTAAATTCTGGTAGAAAATTCTTTATTTTCTAAGTGAATTGCATATGTTTTCTTTATATGTATTAATTCTTTAAAATTTTTGATAATATCATTTTCAAAATTATCCCGTGTGATTTCAAATATGGATCTTATTTTACAATTATATAGTCAAGTAATTTTTGGTAGTCTTGGAGAATGTAAAATTAATTTAATAAAAATTTGATTTCTAAAACAATTTACAGGAGATTCAGAAATAGGTATACTAAATATTGGATTTTCATGATTGCTATGTATAGTATTACTATTGTTATTGCTACTTTCGCTTATATTGGCAAGAGTTGATTCATTAAGGCCTGTTATGGAGTTCAAGTGAAATGAAATTTTAACGCGATCTCCAAAGCTCTACAAACTCTCCTGTGAAATAGCCGTGAAAAAGTTGTGAAAAATATTTTGTAAATAAAATTTGACAAGTTAATTTGGCATTTTAATATTTTGACATTTTCAAGACCGTTGAAAGGTCAGTAATTTTATATACTGACCTTTCAACGTCAGCTATTCAAATTTTTGATCAAAGGAAACAGAAAAAAAAACTAGCAAATGTCCAAATTTCATCGTGAAATAATGTTCAGAACATTATTTCACGATGAAAAATAATTGTAGAGTTTTTGCGCGCCATCTGTTATAAAAAAAAATTCATTTTTTATCACAACTTCTTCACACGACCTGCGTACCACCAGAGCGAAATCATAAGCGTAAAATTTCATTTCTGATTTCACGATGTTAAATTTGTATGAAAATTTCATTTCACTTCATTTCACTCGAAATTTCATTTCACTCGACAATAAAGTATTATCTATATCATTTTCATTATTTATTTCTTGAGTAGTTTCATTTAAATTAAGTTCGTTTATTTTTACACGAGATAATGCATCAGCATTAGCATTTAGGTTTCTTTTTTTATATATAATTTAATAATCGTATTCTTCAAGTTTAAGTCTCCAGCGGATAAGTCTTGTATTAGGATCTTAAACAAAAAAAAGCCATATAAGCGGCTTGTGATCAGTATAGATTAAGAATGTTTTCCCATATAAGTATAGCCGAAAATACTTTGTAGCCCAAACTATAGCGAGAAGTTCTCTGTCGATAGTACTATAATTTTGTTCTGTATCGCTCAATGTTCTTGAAGCATATGCGACTGGTTTATCTCGTCCAGTTGGTCCTTGCGAAAGGACTGCACCAATTGCAAATAGGCTTGCATCCTTAGTTAGATTGAATGTGTAAGAAAAGTCGGGGTATATTAAAATTGGTTCATTTGTCAGGAGTTGTTTACAAGTTTTAAAACATTGAACATATTCTGGGGAAATATTAATTTTTGAATCCTTTTTCAAACAAAGGGTTAAGGGTTTGGTAGTTTTTGCAAAATTGGGGATAAATTTTCGGTAGTATCCTAGTAGTCCTAGGAAACTTTTAATGTCTGTTGTTGTTTTAGGTATATGAAATTGTCTAATACAATTTATTTTATCAGGGTTGGTCTTAATCCCGTTTGCTGTAATAATATGTTTCTTTTTTAAGAATTTGGATTTGTCCAATTGGATTTTTAAATTTGCTTCGCGGAGCCTTTGAAATACTTTTTTCAAATTTACTATGTGTTCTTGTAATGAGGTGGAGAATATGATAATGTCATCTAAATAGACCAGACAAATTTCATTCTGAAGTCCTTTTAGAGTTGAAAAGTAGCAGGAAAATTTTTAAGGCCAAATGGCATTCTTAAGAATTTATAGTGCCCTTTTTCTACATTAAATGTAGTTTTTTCTATATCATCTTTATTCATTTCAATTTGGTGGAATCCGCTAGCTAAGTCTAGCGTTGATAAGTAATTTACATTTACCGACTTTATCAAAAATATCGGATATATTTCGGATTGGATACCTATCTTGAATAGTTTTTAGGTTTAATTTCCTGTAGTCTATAACGAGACGCCATTTTTTCTTCCCATAAGCGTGTTTTTTAGGTACAACCCAGATTGGAGAAGACCAAGATGAATTACTAGGCCTAACGATTTTTTGGTTCAACATTTTTTGTATTAGTTGTCTTACTTCTTTGAGAATATACGGGTAGCGATAACTTTTTTGGTATACTGGTTTTTTCGTCATGTGTTAAAATTTTGTGTTTAATACTATTAGTAAATGAAAGTGAATTTTCTTCTATATGAAAAATATCAGAATATTTTTTGCATACCGACAATATGCCAGATTTTTCTTCGTTGTTCATATGGTATGTCCTAATTAAATCTGATACGTTAACATTATTATTTTTTGAATCAGTATTTTCCTTAAAATTTATATTATAGAATTCAAAATTATTATATGCATGTTCTACATTTATAGGGTATAGAATAGCAAAATTTATATCATCAATAGAATTATTATATATTTCTACATTAACCCAACCATTAGTCGACAATGTTAATGTTTCTTTGCGGTATAAAACAATTTTGAATTACGTGGTACCAAAATTTCGCCAGATTGAATATTAACTAGTACTGAAATTTTCGAAAATGTATATCCTGGTAATAGTTTTTCATATAATATTTTAGGGGTTTTGTCAAGATATTTAATTAATATTTTAGATTTTTTAGTGATAAATTCTGGGCCCTTATCGGGGAAGTCGTTACATTTTTGAAAACGTATCGAAATTAATTTACGAACGTTTTAAAACGAGCGATCGGCTGAAACAAACGAAAACGTTAAATCATGATGCCATCGCAATTCAAAAAATATATATTCAAAAAAATCAAAATTAGCTGTTTTTGTCATTATATTGAAAAAAATGCCGCGCAGCCGAACTACTGATCAGTAGTTTTATAATTACGGGCTTTTTTTAAATTCAACTACTCTAAATGCATATTTGGAATATATGTTGCACCCTCTATCCGCAGAAATTAAAATTATAACTGTGATTTTATACTACTACTTACTAAATTTCAGATGCGACATTAAACCTAGTTTTTGGAGCTTATTCACAATTGGAAAACACATTTTGAAAACTCTTTTTCCATATTTTAGTATTTGGCGCCTCTAGCGGTAGAAATTTGAAATACAGTTAACTGCATTGTATTCTACTCTTAACTACCTTTCCAACGAGTAGTCACACTTAATTATTGGTGAACATTTACTATATTAAATTACAACTTTTTACTTGTATTTTACTGCCCTCTAGTGGAAAAAATCAGATTATGAGGATGTCTGATTTATTTTAGTTTATATTAGGTTTCCAGCGCTTGCTTTCCCTTCATTTTTGGTAAAGATTCACCAAGTTAAATAACATTTTTAAAAAACAATATAATTATTTGTTTCGCCATCTAGCGGTAGAATTTAAAATTATAACTACTGTGGTTTTATATTACTACTTACTTCCTTTCAGTTGCAGCATTAAACCTAATTTTTGGGGCTTATGGACTATTGCAAATCACATTTTAAAAATTAACATTTTATATATTTTAGTTTTCAGCGCCTCTAGCGGTAGAAATTTGAAATACGGTTATTGGCATAATATGGTACTCTTAAATACCTTTCCAACGAGTGGTCAAACTTCATTTTTTTTTTTTTTTAAAAAGCCCTAAAAATTAAAAATAATAAATAAATTTTATTGTTTTTATTAAAAAAAAAATTTTATTTCAACAATTTTATATTTTTGTGTTTATTCCGCTAAATTTATTCCACAGTTGTCTTACTCTTAGTTTCATTTTCTTTGTAAAGTAAATAAATTTACAAAAAAGCATTTATATTTAACTATATTTAAATATTTTCTAGAAAATATTTAAATTTAGTTATTATTTATAAATAAATGTAACAGTGCGTTCCCATTGAATTTTACATAGTTTTTTCGCATAGTTTTTAGAATTGCGTACCCATTGAAATTTTTAATAAAACTAAAAACTCAATTGTAGCCAACTTAACTTCGTAAATTGACAGCTGTTTGTTTTGTTTACATAATTCAGGTTTCTATTTATAAAATATACTTTGAATGGGTGTGAATGGACGTGAAATATTAAAACAGTGATTTTATGTGAATAAAAATTGTAAATTTAAAATATTATATATATGTAAATATAAAAACAGGGTTGAAATATATGTTAAAATATAAAAACAGTGATTTTATTTGGAATAACTTTGTACATTTAGAAATATGAAAGACTTTAAAAAATTTGATTTGCTATTATTAGCAGCATTAGGTTTTTATTTATAAAAAAAAGACTAAAAGACGTTATTGGGTACAACCTCTTTGGATGAAAAGGGAGAAATATGGGGCCTACCCTATTTTGGTAAATCAATTACTTTGCCATCCAATTAAATTTAAAAACTACTGTCGGTTAGAGATAGCCGAATATAGTAATATTTTGGAGATGGTGACTCCCTTATTACGAAGAAAGAGTCCACGTGGAAGTTTGGAAGTTGGATTAAAACTTATGTTAACATTGGGGTGAGATTTCATATTACTTCAATAAATATTTTTAATTTTTTTGTATTAATTAAATATTTTTTTTATATAGATATTTGGCTGCCGGAAATTCCATGACATCAATGACATACCAGTTTCGAGTAGGACAGTCCAGTGTTTCAAGGATTATTAATGAAACATGTGAAGCTTTATGGTCCTTATTATCACCAATGTATATGAAGGAGATATCTGAAAATAAATGGCATGAAATAGCTGAAGATTTTAATACTAAGTGGAATTTCCCAAATTGCCTTGGATGTTTTGATGGCAAGCATGTTGTTATACAACAACCAATTCTGGAAGGATTTTTTATAATTATAAGAAAACTTTCAGCATTGTTTTAATGGCTGTATGTGATGCGAATTTACAATTCACTTATGTGGATATTGGTGCTTATGGTTCTGATAGCGATGGAGGAATTTTCAAGAAATCAGTATTTGGACAACGATTTTTAAATAAAGAATTGAATTTTCCTCCAGAACAACCATTACCAAAAACACCAAATGGAAAAAAATTTCCATTTTTCTTCATCGGGGATGCTGCATTTCCATTGAAAGAAAATTTAATGAAACCTTTTGGTGGTGCAAATTTAAAATTGGATGAAAAAATATTTAGTTACCGTCTCAGAAGAACTAGGAACTGCATAGAAAGGGCTTTTGGAGTATTGGTATCTCGCTGGAGAATTTTATATTCAAAAATATGTGCGAATGGTAATACAGTAGACAGTATAATAAAAGCAACAGTGGTTCTAAATTTCATAATACATAATAGACAGGAACGTCCATCTGCCAGCACAATGGAAAATAAAATATCGAAGCATAATTTGTTGCTAGACAATTGCAGTGGCTTCTCAAGGAAAGAAACTATTAATATAAAGTTTGGATCCCAAAATGCAGCTCAACAATATTATAAAATACGGAATGATTTAAAGGAATATTTCGTAAAAGATGATCAGTTGGCTTGGCAAATAGATGCTGCAAATATTGGGAAAAACAAAAAACAAAAACAATAATTTTAACTAAATTTCGTAAAACAAATTAATAAGTTTAATACCTATTAAATAATTGTTTATATCTATATAATAAATATACATTATTTGTTTAATATATATTTTATTTTTGTAATATCTAATTAATAATTTTAATATCTATTTAAATAATTAATAATTAAATAATTTTAATATATTGTATATATTCTTTTTCAGTTCAAATAAATTTTAATATATTTTTTTTTAATATCTATCAAATAAATATAAAGTGCATATAAATTCTTTAATATGTATTAATATATATTATTTTTTAATAAATATTTGTTAACAAAAATTAATTAATTTCATCATTTAACATATTTGTTAATTTTGTTATTATATTTAATCTGTTATTTTTTTTTGTATATCATTTAGAACCGCTGACACTAAGCCTGCAAAATGACTCACTTCTGGGTAAATATTTTTAGGTTGTTGTATATTTTGCTCCAACGCAGAATCTAAAACTTTTTCAAATTTGTCTTCAAGATTATCTTGTTTTCTCTTCTTTTTGCCTGTAAAAATTGCAGATATATTTCATTAATTTTTTTTCTTGAAGTCAACCAAAGGAAAATATTTTATTTTTTAAATTCCTCATAAATTATTTTTCTTTGTTTTATTTTATTAATATTTACCGGACGAACTTGTGGATGATGTTGGATTTCGGTTTTCCTTTTCGGTATCCATTTCTTTTTGTGTTTCGCTAAGAACGAATTCTAATAATTCCTCCTCACTATCGAGACATGCTATAGTCTCTAATTCATTATCCATAACATTTTTTTCGTCATCCCATCTGTGATGCACCTTGTTGCTTGAAAAGCCTCCATCAACAACTGCTGCCTTACGCTTCGTATCCTTTTCTTTTTTAATATTTTTAATGATATTAATATCAATATTTCCAAATGATCTTTAAAAAAATATATTATTATCTGAAAACATTAATATTTCACTAATTTTATACTATAATTTACTTACTTGCGCTTTTGCACATATGGAAGCAGGAATTGCATTTCTTCCATGAATGGGAATGTCTTTCCAGCTACCGATGTACTGGCAGATCCACTCACTAATGTTTTTTTCCAAATTCACGTTCCGCACAAACTGTATTCGTAGATTTGTCAATTTCTTTTGAAACTCTTCTGTTAGAAAATTTAATATAATTTATATCATATTATTCTACATATGTATATATAAAACAAAATAAATAAATTACTTTCAACTTTTAATACTTCAGATATTTCCTCCCAAGCATTATTTACTGCTACTCTATTTTTATATAATTTGTTTGTTTTATCATAAATATGACGATATTTTTCAACAATATTTATTAAGCTGTCTTCCATTACGATGAATATAACTATTAATAAATATAAACACTTTTTAATTTTTTCATTAAATTTTAAAGTACAAATAATAGTCTTTAAATTTCATATATAAAACTTTTTATTATTATTTATGTTAAATTTACTTTTTTTTATACACACTCTATTTTTTTTAATTATATCAACCATTTTAATTTCACGACAATAAATAAATAAACAAAACTTGACAACTCAAAAAAAAAAATATTTGGAATTAAATTCGCCGCCAACTTCAAGCCTATTTTCTTATGAAAATTGTATGAAAAAGTTAAAATTGATTTAACTTTTTCTTATGCGAAAAAGAAGTACCAACTTGACCGATTTTTTTTTGTCAAGTTTTTTTTTTTATACGATCCTGTAAAACTAAAAACTAAAAATTTTAATGGGAACGCTTGGTAATGTAGAAAAATTAAATTTTCATACTAACATTTGAAAATATTGAATAAATATATCTTTTTGATATGAAAACGATAATAAAATATGTAACGTTAAAAATTTCGATTAAAACGTCAAGAAAATTAGTTATAAAATCAATCGATTCGAATTATAATCGATACGTTTTGAATTATAATTCAAAACTTATCAGTGATGCCAAAATGACAATTTCGATTTGTTTTTCACACGTTACGAATTCCCCGATACACGTGCTATACACATTTATCAATAAAATTAGAGTTACCAAGTAAATCGATATTAAAATCACCCAAAACAATTAAATTGCTGGTGGTAGTAAAATTTAAAAGAGAACCAAATTCATTCAAAAATAATAGACTATCATTAGAGTGGAACCTATATAAACATAATATAGAGAAGCATTTATTAGAAAAACAGCAATCAACTTTAAAAACACCAGCACTGAGAAAATTAAGACATGTGACTTCGCATTGATATTCAGTTCTTATAAAAACTGCGACCCCGCCCCCGCCAAAAGCATAACTATTGTTGCACAATGCGAAAAAAGAGTATCCCGGTAAATAAAAATCATTTATTTCATGATCGTATATCCAGATTTCAGATAAAAAAAACAAAATTAGGAACTGTAGTTGTTTAAATTATTTTGAAGACCAAAACAATTAATATTATTACTTATATTGGAAATTACAAAAAATGGTTAACTAATTAAAAGTGTTTACAATATTGAAATCATCAAAAGAATTCACAAAAACAGTCCTATCACCATCACATTTTTCATAAGAATCTTACCATTTTTAAACCAGAAATATTTATAATTATTATATTTCCTAAATAATTTGGCAGAATTAAACAATTTACGAGAAAACGTTGTCATTGATTCGTTAATATAAATAGCATTATTTACAAATTCATCCCCAAAAATATCAGCTGTTAAGCGATGAAGTAGTTCAGCTTTCTTTTTTAAAATCATCTGTTTTATTTTATAAGAAGAGAAATTTATACAAACAATTTTACGATTTTTAGATATAAGTTTTAGATTTTAGATATAAAGATGAATCTTTTTTTACACTCTCCTTAATATTTCTAACAAAATATTTGTCAAAATCCAGAACAGCCATATTAATACTTACTTTTTCTCCAATAAGTTTTTGAGTACATTCAATTATATTACTCTCATTTATATTTGGTATACCAAAGCCAGAAAAGTCTAAACTGTTAGAAAGATGACTTTGCTCTAGTAGCTAGATAATTAAGTTTTGCTTCAAGGTTAATAACTTTATTATTCAGAAGTTGGTTTTGTTCTTCTAATTTATTAACACGTGCAAGAGCATTTGCATTAATTGTTTTTAATGATAATATATTACTTCATCTTTGTGAATAAACGGGCAGTGATAACTTTTTTGGTATACTGGTTTTTCGTCATGTGTTAAAATTTTGTGTTTAATAGTATTAGTAAATGAAAGTGAATTTCCTTCTGTATGAAAAATATCAGAATATTTTTTGCATACGGACAATATGCCAGATTTTTCTTCATTGTTCATATGGTCTGTCCTAATTAAATCTGATTTACAGTATTATTTTTTGAATCAGTATTTTCTTTAAAATTTATATTATAGAATTCAAAATTATTATGTGCATGTTCTACATTTATAGGGTATAGAATAGTAAAATTTATATCATTAACAGAATTATAATATATTTCAACATTAGCCCAACAATTAGTCGACAATGTTAATGTTTCCGGTATAATACAATTTTGAATTACTTGGGGTGGTACCAAAATTTCGCTAGGTTGAATATTAACAGGTACTGAAATTTTCGAAACTGTATATCCCGGTAATAATTTTTCAAACAATATTTTAGGGGTTTTGTCAAGATATTTAATTAATATTTTAGATTTTTTTGTGATAAATTCTGAATTGTAGAAATCTAATTTAACATTAAGTAATTTTATTAAATCAATTCCTATCAATTTATCAAACCAATTGTGGAATTTATATTCGTAAAATTTTAAATCTTGATATTCGTTGAAGGCAGGAATAGTGACTGAGAAGGAATGTTTAGAAGAAACAAATGTTTTTGAAACAATGAATGGGTCGTGTTTTTTGTATGTTGCAAAGTATTTTGCTATTACTTCTGGATCTAGAAAAGATTTTGTTGATCGATCAATAATTTTAGAGGAGGGTTTTTAATTTCCAAAGAGGGTAAGTGCGTTTTATCTAGATTTGTATTTATTTCAATTACGTTTTTTCGATCCAAGTATCGTCAAACTGAAAATTTTGATTTGGTTCCAGTATTTGAGATTCTTCATATTCATACATTTGTTCATTAGTATTTTCTTGGAAATTAGTATTGGAATCTGGTTCTTGAACTAAACTTATTTGCTCTGAGTTAAAAAGTTGTCCTGATGAATAGTTTGATAATTGTTATATCTTGCAGAAGTATTTCTTGTGGAAATGCTCATTGGAGTTGGTTTATCCTGTATTTGATTGTTATTTTACAGGTGTTTGGCCATAGAATTAAAGTTTTTATATGAATTACTGGGTACTGAAGCAGTATTATTTGTGTTACTTGATGGGAAACGTTGGGTGGTTTGGGAATTTGTGGCCGACATACGATTTGGAACATAATTGTTAAATTTTGGAATTTGGTTATTTTTTAATTGAGGTCTGAAATTTTGCCCATAATTAGTTTGTGGTTTGAAATGTTTTTTAGCAGAATGGTTCGGAATCGAATTAGAATTTGAACGTGAGTTTTGTAGGTATTTAATATTTTCTTCTTTGCAATAAAATTAATTTCGTCTAGCATTGTTGTTGGTTCTTTTGTGCGTACCATAAATCCATAGGGATCACGAAGCCCTGCTATAAATACTTGAAGAGCTTGTTGATTATACATGTTTTGTTTAAATTTACGAATTTCTGTGTTAGTTTCAGGCAGAGCAAGATAATAGGAAATTGGGTTCAGAAGTTTTCGAACTCTGTCATAAAATTGTCGTGGAGTTTCATTATAATTTTGTTTAATGTTATTCAGATCAAATGAAAGGCATGTCTCGTTTCTAGGATCGCTAAAATGTCGTACAAGTTCATCCTTTATTTCTTGTATGGAGGAAGCACAACTTATATTGACTACTTCCCTAGCCGCACCTTTCAGCTTACTTATTATTGTACGATAAATTATTAAATTTTGGTAATCATAAAAATGGTTTACTATATTTATTATGCTCTCAATGAAAAAAAAAAGTTAATTTTCATTCCCATCAAATTCGGGAATAGTTTC
Organism: Empis stercorea; assembly: GCA_949752835.1. Lineage (NCBI taxonomy): Eukaryota > Metazoa > Arthropoda > Insecta > Diptera > Empididae > Empis > Empis stercorea. Next base: position 24,481,950 of record OX457086.1, read on the forward strand.
GGCGTGTACTTTTAAAAAGGTTGGAAAAGTATGTATAGTAGGTGAAGTAGGAGTAATAAGATTATTCGTAGTCATTTTAAAAACTTTTATTTTTTGATTAAATATTTATTGTCCAAAAATTAATAGAATATATATTATACTTGTGTAATTAATATTTTATTTTAGATATCAGGTTTTGTTTATACTCGTACAACAAATTTATATAATGAACTTATTTAATTTATATAATTAATCTTTATTATTGGTACTGAATTTATATTTTAATTATTTAAAATAAACACAATATAAAAACTTGTTTAAATTAATTTAAAAAAAAATTGTCTTTTAATTCGTTTATGATACACTGTTCCACTGTTTATTTTTTTTTTGTTAACATTTTATGTTTTTTGTTATTATATTTACTATTTTTCTTCTTAATTAGAAATTAGAAATTAATTTCACTGTTAAAGTTTGATAAGCAATTTTCGCGATGAATTTCACAAATCGGGTTCTTCAAAAATATTATATTTATAGATTACTTTCATCAGATTAAATTAATTTCACCAGATTTTTTGTTTTTTTGTTAATTAGAAATTAGAAATTAATTATTTCACTGTTAAAGTTTGATAAGCAATTTTCGCGATGATTTTCACAAATCGGGTTCTTCAAAAATATTATGTTTATAAATTAATTTCACCAGATTCTTCAAATATAAATTAATTTTTTTAATTTTTTTTTATTTATTTTTTTTTTTCTTGAGTTATTTTGTCACTAATTTTATGGTTTATCTTCTTAAAGTGAAAAAAAAACTGCAAGAAAATTTACTTGTTTGATTTCAAATTTGATTATCACTTTTCAAGATGAATATTGATAAATCGCAAAAAAAAATTTTTTTTTTAATAGTTTTTTATTTTAAATTACATATTATTGTTTCCCGATTGATACCACCGTTTAAGATTTAATCTAATTTTTTGTTGCGTTCTAAGTTCGGATATTATTATAAATAGCATTAATTCTGATAAGGTCTACTTTCCCTTACTATTGCTGATAGCTGCTCAAACTCAACGGAAAAGTACACTGATGTGGTATTATTTGCTTGTTTATTACTTTTTAGTTGAATATTTCTTTAAGGGAAAGTATTTATAAAAAACTTTTTTTATTTATATTTTTTATTTTACACTTTTTAGTCAGTCAAATATTTATTCATTTGACCGACTAAAAATATTTAAATACTTTGACAACTTGGGAATGATTTGTTTGAGCTCATCATGGCCCACGATTTGGAATTCCACATGTGGCCGATGTTTTGGGCCTTACATGGCCCCCGGTGCCACACATGTTTTTTTTTGTATAATTGGCTCCACATGACCCAGGGTACTGCTCGGACTACTCTTCAAGACCTTTCATTTGATGCCCCACATGATTTTCTTATAATGGGCCCCCACATGACACTGGTTTTGGGCCCTAACCTGAATTACGAAACCCAACGGACTGCGCAACAAGATCTATTCTTCAATACCTTTTATTTGATACCTCTCATGTCTTTTTGCATTATGGGCCCCACAAGACCCAGAGTACCTCTCGGAGTACTCAACAAGATGTCCTCTTCAAGACTTTCATTGATACCCCACATGATTTTTTGTATGATGGGGCCCCACATTACCCCGTTTTGGGCCAGAAATGACTGAAGGCGCCCTCCGGATTACTCCCCATTATGATGTACTGTTGGAGACCTTTTATATGATACCCCACATGATTTTTGTATGATGAGGCTCTACATTGCCGTCGTTTTAGCCCCTGCATGACTCACGGCGCCCCACGAAATACTTTTCATTGAGATGTACACTTCAAAACCTTCCATTTGGGTATCACATGATTTTTTGTATTATAAGGCCCAACATTGCCCCCGTTTTGAACCCGACATGACCCATGGCGCTCCCCGGACTACCGTCCAATGAGATGTACTCGTCAAAACCTTTCATTTGATACCCCACATGGTTTTTTTGGTACATTCAAAAATTTAAGCGGCCCTCCCTGCCCCTTCCCCCTAATCACAAAGGCCCTTCATTTATAGGGCACCAATCATCTAATGACACGAGCTCAACTTCCAAATTACAAGAGTTATGGCCAGGTGAGTAGATACCGACATACTGGAAGTGTGAATTCATAAAAGGGAAAGTAATAAATATACTGGAGGTGTGAATTCTCATAAAAGGGAAAGTAATAAATTTTACATTTTTTTGTAAAATTTTTCATTTTCTGTTAGATTTCGCATTTTGCAATAAATTTTACATTACTTTTAAAATTTTACATTTTCTGTTTAATCTGCATTTTCTGTTAAATTTACTTCTTCTGTTAAATTTTACATTTTTTGTTATACATATGTACATATATTACATAGCCTGTCAAATTAACAATTTCTGTTAAATTTACATCTGCTATTAAATTTTACAATTTCTGTTAAATTTTACATTTTTCTGTTAAATTTTACACTTTCTGTTAAATTTAAATTTTTCTGTTAAATTTTACATTTTCTGTTAAACTTTACATTTTCTGTAAAATTTACATTTTCTGTTAAATTTTAACATTTAACATTTTCATTTTCTGTTAATTGGTTTTGGGCCCGTTTGACCTATGGATTAAGCAACAAGATGTACTCTTCACGACCTTTCATTTGATACCCAAAATGATTTTTTTGATTTTGGGCCCCACTTGACCCACGGCTCTCCCCGGACTACCACTCATTGAGATCTACTCTTCAAGACCCTTCATTTGATACCCCACATGATTTTTTATATTACTGGGCCCAACATTGCCCCGTTTTGAGCCCGACATGACCCACGGCGCCCCCGGACTACAGCCCAATGAGATGTACTCATCAAAACCTTTCATGTGATACCCCACATGGTTTTTTGTATTATGGACCCCACATTGCCCCCCTTTTGAGCCCGACATGACCCACGGCGCTCCCCGGACTACCGGTCAATGAGCTGTACTCGTCAAGACCTTTCATTTGATACTCCACATGATTTTTTGTATTATGGGGCCCCACATTGCCCCGATTTGGGCCCGACATGACCCACGGCGGTCCCCGGACTACCGGTCAATGAGATTTACTCGTCAAGAACTTTCATTTGATACGCCACATGGTTTTTTTGGTACATTCAAAAATTAAACGGCCCTCCGCGCCCCTTCCCAACCTTAAAAAAGGCCCCAAATTTATAAGCCTTTGATGGCACGAGCTCAACTTCCAAATATGAGCTCAATCGGTCAAGCCGTTTAAGAGTTATGGCCAGGTAAAAATAAATTAAAAGTTTTTTTAAAAAATATGTAGATACATTATTTTTATTTTTATTTTATTTGGGAAAACAACAAGGTAATGGCTACTATATTTGCATATATATAGGAGTATACCTACAAAGGAAAACATTTATGTATATAAAAATATATACTAATTACAATATCACACATCAAATTTTTTAATTATATATATATATATGTATTCATCATGGTCTATGTTTCACATTAGAAATCATTGTATCTTATGATTTAGAATATGCCACAAAAACTAGAATATCTATTATTCTAAGTATATGTCTATTTTATGTCCATATTTTTGTTTTTATTTATTACCGTGAAGGTATTATAGTTATAGGCTACTATTAAAAAATTATTCTTTTAAGCTGAGAAACATCTGATTTCTGCAAACTTAAATTTTATTTGCGTATCCTTCATAAATATAACATTGAAAAAACCATAAAAACGGCTGGTAAAAATCTTAAAAAGATAGAATGGAAAAATTGATTCAAAAGTTAAAAATTAATAATAATTAAAAATTAAAATTAAAAAACTAAAAATGAAGAAAATATAAATTGAAAATTAAGGAAAATAAATTAAAAGTTTTTTTAAAAAATATATAGATACATTATTTTTATTTTTATTTTATTTGGGAAAACAACAAGGTAATGGCTACTATATTTGCATATATATAGGAGTATACCTACAAAGGAAACCATTTATGTATATAAAAATATATACTAATTACAATATCACACATCAAATTTTTTAATTATATATATATATGTATTCATCATGGTGTATGTTTCACATTAGAAATCATTGTATCTTATGATTTAGAATATGCCACAAAAACTAGAATATCTATTATTCTAAGTATATGTCTATTTTATGTCCATATTTTTGTTTTTATTTATTACCGTGAAGGTATTATAGGCTACTATTATTAATTTCACTCCTGCCAAAGAGATCTTCAGATAGCTTATGTCTAACTGTCTTAGTTAAAATTGAGATTGAAAACTGGAAAGTCTTTCAGTTTTATTCTAATACTTACTCCAACTCAAATATATTATATTCAAGTTAGAGAAAATTTTTTTTAATGTGGAAGAACCTATTTTTTTAAAAAAGCTTTACTCTAAAATGAAACCTATTTTTTAAAAAACTTTACTCTAAAAATTTTTTTTAAAAAATTAAAAAATTAGAACATAAAAATTAAAAATAATAAATAAAATAATAGAAAAACCCAAAAACCTACTCAAGTCTAGTCAACTCATCTCTTAATCATGCTAATTTTGTTTTAATAGATGCAAAATATTCCTAAGATTTTTGATCTGTGACAGACCCACGCTGATAATCAGATCTTCAAAAAATAAAAAGAAAATTATATAAAATGCCGAATTTATGTTTATAGTATTATGAAAACGGAAAAAAAGAAAAGACAAAGGAAATTTTATAAGAAAATTTCTACTATGAGCTATGAAATTTTTACTTTTTTATTAAAAATCCCCCCAAAATTAACCTTATGATTAGAAATTTAAATATATAGCCCTTATATTGTTAAACATTTTTTGATCTACTTTACTTTATCTAGTGTATTTATTATTTGATTTTTTCGAAAATTTATTTACTGACAAAATTGGAAAAGATAGATAAATGTAAATATCTATTGAACACGACTTGATATTTTTATATCCCTTGTTGGTCTTATGACTGAATACGAACCACAACTATCTCAACGATATTAATTGTTATGATTACCCAATTTTCCCAAATGTACAACAGCAAAAATCCAGCAAAAAGATAATAAATCTTGCTGAATGGGCAGATGTTACATTTTGAGGAACTGATAGATATTCGAGCCAGGACGTTATAGCCGAGGTAGGTGGCCCCGACGGGATAGAAAAGACTCTTAAAAAATTATTCTTGTAAGCTGAGAAACATCTGATTTCTACAAACTTAAATTTTATTTGCGTATCCTTCATAAATATAACATTGAAAAAACCATAAAAACGGCTGGTAAAAATCTTAAAAAAATAGATTGGAAAAATTGATTCAAAAGTTAAAAATTAATAATAAAAAATTAAAATTAAAATTAAAAAATTAAAAATGAAGAAAATATAAATTGAAAATTAAGGAAAATAAATTAAAAGTTTTTTTAAAAAATATAGAGATACATTATTTTAATTTAAATTTTATTTGGGAAAACAACAAGGTAATGGCTACTATATTTGCATATATATAGGAGTATACCTACAAAGGAAAACATTTATGTATAAAAAAATATATACTAATTACAATATCACACATCAAATTTTTTAATTATATATATATATGTATTCATGATGGTCTATGTTTCACATTAGAAATCATTGTATCTTATGATTTAGAATATGCCACAAAAACTAGAATATCTATTATTCTAAGTACATGTCTATTTTATGTCCGTATTTTTGTTTTTATTTATTACCGTGAAGGTATTATATGCTACTATTATTAATTTCACTGCTGCCAAAGAGATCTTCAGATAGCTTATGTCTAACTGTCTTAGTTAAAATTGAGATTGAAAACTCGAAAAGTCTTTCAGTTTTATTCTAATACTTACTCCAACTCAAATATATTATTGTTGACGATCAGCAACAAATCTAAAATTATAAAATAGGAAATTAATAAATTGTATGATTGATGTACAATCAGATATATTTTTATTCTTACCTAAATCACATTGCTCCATTGTTGACATTTTACTTTATATACATATATATATATATATATATATATATATTCTCAATATATATATATATTTAATGACATTTGTCAATACTGCATTACGCAGCTTTTATCTTCAACAGGCAATATGTAGAACAACTTCATATTTCACAACCTGTTAACAGAGTTCTGTTAACAGAATTCTGTAATTTACTAACAGAGTTCTGTTACATAGAATGTAAAAGGGCAATGACCAGGTCAGAATGAATATATAATTGATTTATATACTAAAAAATAATGTTAAAAGTTTTCATTTTTAATATTCTGGAAAGTTTCCGGGCTTTTTATTTCAAGTCTAAATTAAGGCGGTCGAATTAAGTTTATTGTCGTTTTATTTTAATATAAAATTTAATTAAAATTATAAGTTTTTAATATAAGTTTTTTTTTAAATCGGCAATAAAATATAAGTTTTATAACGTAATAATATATTGTGTTTCATTTGAAGAAAAAACCAGAAAAAAATACATTTCTTTCTCCAGCAGAAGAAACATTGGTCCTTCGAAAACCGTCCTTTTTTTTAATAAAAAAAAGAAAAGAAAATAAAATTTAATTTATTTTTTAATAAAATTAAAACCAGTGCAGATTGGTAAATAATTCAAGTGATTTCTAGTGAATTTCACAAAATCAAAAAATAATAATAAAAAACCAAATTCTAGTGATTTCCAGAGTACATTATAAAACAAAAAGTTGTGTATAAATTTCTTTTTTTTTGGATAGTGCCAACGAAGATCAGCATAAATTCTTTTAGTAAATTTGGCACAGTGAAGTTTTTATTTAACAAATTCCAAAAAAAAAAGAGTGAAACGTGATAAATTATAATAATACCGGTACTCGCGTCGCGGTATAATATAAAATAAAAAAAACAGGACGCCGCAGTAAAACCGCGCAAAAATCAAGGAAAATTGAATGTTCCAGAGAACTTCAAGGACAGCCACATCAACAGGTTTAAGTTGAGAACTAATAAATAAATTAAACAATTTTTTTTTTATTGAAAATAAAATCATATTAACCTTTAATCATTTAATAAAATAAAAAAAATAAAAATTTTATAATACATAGTAAACATTTACATTACAATTTTTACATTACAATTTACATTACAACTTTTTTATTAAATAAATTGAACTAAAAATTTTATTTTAAAATAAATTTGAGAAATTTTTTTTAAAAATAAGTGTACAATTTTAAATTAATTAACTAAATTATTCCGTTGAACCTGACCAGCTTGAACCCGCTATCTTGTGGTTCAATACAAGTTGGTGAATCCGCTAGGGTGAAACTGTAGGTTTATTAGTCTAAAAGAAAAAAGAAATACATCAATATTTTTACCAAAAATTTTTTTGTGAAACAATTTAAATATATTTAAACATAATTTAAACAATATTTTATTCAATTTAATTAAACACATTACAAATATTTTAACAACATTTAATAAATTAATAAATATTTTAATCAATTTAATTACCTATTTTTAAAGAAATTGTTCCAGTTGATCTACATTTTTTACAGCGCACAATTGTCCCAGATTGTTCCAGTTAATACATTTTAGAACGAAAAATAATTTTTTTTTGGTTAATACAAATAAGCAGAAATAAATTTAATAATTTTTAATATAAATTTTTTTAACAATTTTAATACAAATAAGCAGAAATAAATTTAATAATTTAATATAAAATTTTATTTAACAATTTAATAAATTTAATAATTTTAAGAAAAATTTTTATTATTAATTTAAATAAAAAATATACATACATAAACATAGTGTTTTTGCCTTAATTAATTACAATGGCCCCTAAGAAAACCAACAGTGAATGCATTGCAATCCTATATGGCATCCTGCTTGCCATTCAGGAAAATAAAGCCTCGTATGAAGAACTAGTATCAAAACGCAAACGCGCTCACATTGAAGCTCGGTTACGGGATCTTGAAGTCAATTTTAAGGAAGGAAAAAACCTCCATTTTGCAATCCTAAAGGACGATAATGAAGATTATTTAAAAAATAAAAGTTTTCATCAAATTCAACTATTATACTTTACCTTTGAGAACAAGACGCAAACGTGTCAGTACCACCAGTCAGTACGCATAACGATTTCACTCCACCGCGTTTTAACGTACCTGCATTTGCTGGTACTTACCACAGCTGGCCATCATTCAGGAATATGCTTGATGCATATTTTAATCAGTATCCAACGATGTCCAGTGTAAAAGTACATTTAACAAAAGTTAAATGTACTTAAATCTAAAGTTGAAGGGGATGCAGCGATCCTCATTCAACACATCACCATCGAAGACTCCGGGTTCGAATCCGCGATGACCATACTTCGTGATCGCTACGAAAACAATTTATGAATTTTAGTAGAATCTTGGAGTAGCATTTTAATATTTATTATAGTTCAAAAATTACCCTACAAGACCCAACAATTATGGGAAGAAAAATAAGGCGGTTCTAAAAAGTTACCTGAGTTTCCGCTATTCAGGGAATTTCTAGAAATTAGATTTCGTGCTCTTGAATCAATACAAGGTGCACATTCGAACTTCTCAAAATCTACTGCAAGACCATCAGATAATTTCAAGCGTTTCTCTAAAACCTTCCATGTATCCAAATCAGCCGATAATGATAATTGCAGAATTTGCAATTCCGGTTCACATCCTATAAGGAAATGTAAAAAATTTTTAAATCAAAAGCCAAAGGAAAGATTTGATACAATCAAAAATATATCAGCATGCATCAATTGTCTGGCTCATAGCCACACTGTTTCAACATGCCCAAGTCAAAAAAATTGTTACCATTGTAATAAACGACATCATTCCTTGCTGCATCTCAACAGACCAAACAATCCTACACCTACAACTTCACAGAATCCCAATGATGAAAGTAGAGAAACTAGGAATAACCAATTTTCCACATTAGTAGCTACCAGAAATACATCGGAACAATCCAGGGTTGTACTCGCTACAGCACTAGTAACTACTACATCCATATCTGGTGATAAGACAAAGCTTCGAGCACTAATAGATCCGGGCTCGGAAGCATCATTTATAACTGAGTCCGCAGTACAATTGCTAAAGCTGAAAAAAGAGAAAGCAGCAGTTAACATTACTGGATTTGGTGATAATAATGCAGGTCAAACACAGTACCTAGTCAGAATGAACATCAATTCAATTCCAAATCCGTCATTTAAAGTACATACAGAGCTGTATGTGTTTAAAAGATTAACAGGCTTGATGCCAAGTAAGGAGTTGCCAGGTGGCAATTGGAATTATCTGCAGGACCTAGAACTTGCGGACCCATTGTACCACACCCCAGGACAAATTGATTTGTTGCTGGGAGCAAATCTATATTCAATAATAATTTTAGAAGGTCTTAAACGCGGACCCATTGGGTGTCCAATAGCGCAACGAACGCAGCTGGGATGGATCATTCTAGGCAGTATGAATACATCTAGGAAATCTATAGTAGCAATGCATGCACAAATAGATCTAGAAAGAGAACTACGTAAATTTTGGGAGATTTCAATTAAAAGGAACCTTACCCCAGAAGATGAAGATTGTGAACAGCATTACGCCAAAACACATTCTAGACGGAACGATGGCCGATATGAGGTGTGTCTTTCATTCAAAGATAATATTAGACCAAAAATTCCTATCGTCCAGCACTAATTCGATTTCTACAATTGGAAAAACGATTCAAACATAACAACGAAATAAAAATTTCATATACTAACTGCATTTCAGAATATGCCGATCTCAAGCACATGGAAGAAGTCCAACCAAGTTATAACTCGCAAAAATACTTCTTGCCACATCACGCCGTCTTCAAGGCCACCAGCACAACTACGAAGGTTCGCGTGGTTTCATGTAAGGATGCATCTGGAGTGTCCTTGAATGACCAGCTCATGATTGGTCCTCGTCTACAGGATGACATATTAAATTTAATAATGAAATGGAGAAAATATAAATACGCTTACACTGCAGATATGGAGAAAATGTAGCGCCAGATCTGGATAGCACCACAAGATGAACAATACCAATTAATTTTGTGGAGAAAAAAAAAAACAGTCACCTTTGGTACTGCAGCTGCACCATATTTAGCTTTTCGTACCCTTCATCAATTGGCCATGGATGAAGGACACAAATATCCACTAGCAGCACAAATACTAATGAAGAATTTTTACGTGGATGATTTGTTGTATGGAGCAGATACGATAGCTGAAGCCACGGAAGCTCAATTGCAACTTCTGAAAATTGTGGAGTCGGCAGGCTTCCCATTACGAAAATGGGCAAGTAATTCCGAAGCAATTTTAAAAAATATTCCTGAAAAGGACAGAGAAATTAGTATGCCATTATCCTTTGATGAAAAGGATACAATAAAAACATTAGGGATACAATGGCATCCAGCTCAAGACATATTTACCTTTAAAATTTCGACGACTCCTGTGGTTAAATTCACGAAACGGACTATTTTATCCGATATTGCCAAGCTGTATGATCCTTTAGGTTGGATCTCACCCTGTATCGTGCTGGCCAAATTAATGATACAAGAATTGTGGATTGGTAAATCCGATTGGGATGAACCAATCGCTGGAGCGCTGGAACAACGCTGGACAAAGTTCAAGGGAACTCTTTCAAAATTGGAAAATCTAAAAATTCCACGTTGGATACATCTATGTAAAGAAGCTAAAAATATACAAATACACGGATTTTGCGATGCTTCTGAACATGCGTATTCAGCTGTAATATATTTACGCATAAAGGACGAAAATTCACAAACACAGGTGCAGCTCATAACTTCAAAAACAAAGGTCGCGCCACTGCGGAAGAGGACATTGGCCCGATTGGAATTATGTGGTGCAGTGATGCTCTCAAAACTAATGCATACGGCTTGTATAGCGATGGCCGATGAGTCTGGAGAATATTCCACAATAACTTTAGCATGGATTAAAGCTGACCCATTAAAGTGGCAATGTTTTGTGGCAAACCGAGTGTCCGAAATCCAACGGTTCACCAACCCTGCAAGCTGGCGACATGTCAGATCCAAGGAAAATCCTACGGATTTAGGATCACGTGGCTTGTTACCTGCCGAACTGATCAACAGTAAACTATGGTGGTCTGGTCCTGATTTCCTATATCAGCTAGTTCACGACATTCCAAAGGCAGCCTTGAATTTCGAAACAGATCTGGAAATTAAAAAGGTGAGAATTAATTTAATACAGCCTACAGAATCATATTTTAAGAATTTTTCATCACTTACCAAATCAATCTGCTGCACAGCATATATATTGAGATTCATAAATAATTGCAAAAGAATAAATCCACCGCAATCAAGAATAAAAACATTGCCATCGTTGTCTACATATGAATTGAATCATTCGTTAATCAAAATCATGAAGGCAGTACAAGCCCAGACTTTTGAAACAGAAATAACAATTCTCAACGAAAAAGCTGAATATTACAAAGATATTGATGCAGCCCAACCAGCACCCAAAAAATTCATCATTCAAAATGGGAAAATCATGAACTTAAATCCATTTTTGGACAAAAATGGTATTTTGAGGGTTGGTGGACGTTTGCAGAATTCATCATTACGTTTTGAACAGTGTCACCCAATAATTATGCCAGCAAATAACCATATCACGACACGGTTTGCACATTTGAACACTCTTCATGGTGGCTTTCAGTTGACAACAGCGTATCTAAAATTAAAATATTGTATAATTAATGCTAAAACTGAAATAAAAAAGGAACTTACCAGATGTGTAACCTGGTTCCGCTTTCGATCCAGTACACCAAGGCAATTAATGGGCAATCTCCCGGCAGCTCGAGTTCAAATTAATAGAGCATTTACCAACACAGGAGTTGATTACGCCGGCCCAATCGACATTAAGGCATGGAAAGGACGTTGCAACAAGATGTTTAAAGGTTACATCTGTATATTTATCTGCATGAGCACAAAGGCAATTCACCTAGAACTGGTAAGTGACCTTAGCACCGCAGCCTTTATCGCATATATATATACTAAAACTATATCAAATATATATATATACTAAAGTATATATATATACTAAAACTATATCAAACCTTTTGGAATCAGTGGAGCACCGAATATCTCTCCAGACTCCAAGCACGTCCAAAATGGACCACTCAGCAGCAAAACATAAAATCAGGCGATTTAATTTTGCTGAAAGATGAACGATTTCCGACCGCTCACTGGCCGCTCGCGCGTATCGTCGACGTTCATCCGGGACCAGACGGTTTAATTCGCGTCGTTACGTTAAAAACGAAAAACTCAACGTTCAAACGTCCGATCGCAAAAATCTGTTTGCTGCCAATATCAGATAATGTACAAACCTAAAAATAAAAGAATTAAAATCAATCTAAAATCATAAAAAATAATAAATTAAAACATGAACTCTAAATCATATTTAACATTGAACTTTAAATAATATTTAAATATGAACTTTAAATAAAATTGAAAATACATGCCCACACACAAACAATATTTATACACAAGAATAATGAAACACAAAGTAGCTTAAAATATTCTAACATTTTCAGGTTACCATAATTATCGACCCACAATATAAAATATTTTAAAATTTTAATTTGAGTCATACATGGAAACATAAAAAATTCAATAATAATAAACACACAACACAACATATAAATAATAATTTATTAAAATTCGAACACTACTTATTAATCTTCGATATAATTCATAAATCCACCCAATCGAATTTAATTTGAAAATTATAAATAATTTCATATGCTTTAATCTATTATAAAATTAAATACGATTACGCGAATAATTAATAATATTAATTAAAAAATAATGTCAACTGAATAAAAAAAAAAAAAATATTACATGAATAATAATAAACGATCTAATATATTACCACGATCAATAATAAAAACAATAAAACATATGGTTCTCAACTCAAACCCAAAATAACAATAAAAAAAATATAGGTCAACCTGACCTATCTCAACACAAAAACAATAACAAAAAATCACAATATTTACATTAATAATAAATTTTACTAATAAAATTTTTTTTTTTTTTTATTTCTTTTCATGTCGTGACGATGAAATTATTGTATGGACGAATATACTCTGCGAGATGAGCCGCAGATTAAAAAGGCTTGGATATTTAATAGAAATTAAACGCACGGAGGAAATGCCGATTTAATTATTAATTATCACGTATACTATATTTCCTCAATAAAATCAAAGTCAGGACACGTAAACAATAGCATCAACATTTATTTAACACTCACCAGCAAGATGGAAACAATTGACTTCATCCGAGCCGGGCAGCATGTTGACGATCAGCAACAAATCTAAAATTATAAAATAGAAAATTAATAAATTGTATGATTGATGTACAATCAGATATATTTTTATTCTTACCTAAATCACATTGCTCCATTGTTGACATTTTACTTTATATACATATATATATATATATATATTCTCAATATATATATATATATTTAATGACATTTGTCAATACTGCATTACGCAGCTTTTATCTTCAACAGGCAATATGTAGAACAACTTCATATTCCACAACCTGTTAACAGAGTTCTGTTAACAGAATTCTGTAATTTACTAACAGAGTTCTGTTACATAGAATGTAAAAGGGCAATGACCAGGTCAGAATGAATATATAATTGATTTATATACTAAAAAATAATGTTAAAAGTTCATTTTTAATATTCTGGAAAGTTTCCGGGCTTTTTATTTCAAGTCTCAATTAAGGCGGTCGAATTAAGTTTATTGTCGTTTTATTTTAATATAAAATTTAATTAAAATTAAAAATAGTCATATAAAAATAAAATATATTTCTTTTCATATAAGTTTTTTTTAAATCGGCAATAAAATATAAGTTTTATAACGTAATAATATATTGTGTTTCATTTAAAGAAAAAACCAGAATAAAATACATTTCTTTCTCCAGCGGAAGAAACAATTATATTCAAGTTAGAGAAAAAATTTTGTAATGTTGAAGAACCTTTTTTTTTAAAAAACTTTACTCTCAAGAATTTTTTTAAAAAATTAAAAAATTAAAACATAAAAATTAAAAATAATAAATAAAAATAATGGAAAACCCCAAAAAACCTACTCAAGTCTAGTCAACTCATCTCTTAATCATGCTAATTTTGTTTTAATAGATGCAAAATATTCGTAAGATTTTTGATCTGTGACAGACCCAAGCAGATAATCAGATCTTCAAAAAATAAAAAGAAAATTATATAAAATGCCGAATTTATGTTTATAGTATTATGAAAAAGGAAAAAAAGAAAAGAAAAAGGAAATTTTATAAGAACATTTCTACTATGAGCCTATGAAATTTTTCCTTTTTTATTAAAAATCCCCCCAAAATTAACCTTATGATTAGAAATTTAAATATATAGCCCTTATATTGTTAAACATTTTTTGATCTACTTTACTTTATCTAGTGTATTTATTATTTGATTTTTTCGAAAATTTATTTACTGACAAAAAAGATAGATAAATGTAAATATCTATTTGACACGACTTGATATTTTTATATCCCTTGTTGGTCTTATGACTGAATACGAATCACAACTATCTCAACGATATTAATTGTTATGATTACCCAGTTTTCCCAAATGTACAACAGCAAAAATCCAGCAAAAAGATAATAAATCGTGCTGAATAGGCAGGTGTTACATTTTGAGGAACTGATAGATATTGGAGCCAGGACGTTATAGCCGAGGTAGGTGCCCGCGACGGGATAGAATAGACTCATAAAAAATTATTCTTTTAAGCTGAGAAACATCTGATTTCTACAAACTTAAATTTTATTTGCGTATCCTTCATAAATATTACATTGAAAAAACCATAAAAACGGCTGGTAAAAATCTTAAAAAGATAGATTGGAAAAATTGATTCAAAAGTTAAAAATTAATAATAATTAAAAATTAAAATTAAAATTAAAAATGAAGAAAATATAAATTGAAAATTAAGGAAAATAAATTAAAAGTTTTTTTAAAAAATATGTAGATACATTATTTTAATTTTAATTTTATTTGGGAAAACAACAAGGTAATGGCTACTATATGCAAATATACTATATGCAAATATATAGGAGTATACCTACAAAGGAAAACATTTATGTATATAAAAATATATACTAATTACAATATCACACATCAAATTTTTTAATTATATATATGTATTTGTATTCATCATGGTCTATGTTTCACATTAGAAATCATTGTATCTTATGATTTAGAATATGCCACAAAAACTAGAATATCTATTATTCTAAGTATATGTCTATTTTATGTCCATATTTTTGTTTTTATTTATTTCCGTGAAGGTATTATATATAGGCTACTATTAAAAAATTATTCTTTTAAGCTGAGAAACATCTGATTTCTACAAACTTAAATTTTATTTGCGTATCCTTCATAAATATAACATTGAAAAAACCATAAAAACGGCTGTTAAAAATCTTAAAAAGATAGATTGGAAAAATTGATTCAAAAGTTAAAAATTAATAATAATTAAAAATTAAAATTAAAAAATTAAAAATGAAGAAAATATAAATTGAAAATTAAGGAAAATAAATTAAGTTTTTTTAAAAAATATATAGATACATTATTTTAATTTTAATTTTATTTGGGAAAACAACAAGGTAATGGCTACTATATTTGCATATATATATAGGAGTATACCTACAAAGGAAAACATTTATGTATATAAAAATATATACTAATTACAATATCACACATCAAATTTTTTAATTATATATATATATATGTATTCATCATGGGCTATGTTTCACATTAGAAATCATTGTATCTTATGATTTAGAATATGACACAAAAACTAGAATATCTATTATTCTAAGTATATGTCTATTTTATGTCCATATTTTTGTTTTTATTTATTACCGTGAAGGTATTATAGGCTACTATTAAAAAATTATTCTTTTAAGCTGAGAAACATCTGATTGCTACAAACTTAAATTTTATTTGCGTATCCTTCATAAATATAACATTAAAAAAACCATAAAAACGGCTGGTAAAAATCTTAAAAAGATAGATTGGAAAAATTGATTCAAAAGTTAAAAATTAATAAAAATTAAAATTAAAATTAAAAAATTAAAAATGAAGAAAATATAAATTGAAAATTAAGGAAAATAAATTAAAAGTTTTTTAAAAAATATATAGATACATTATTTTAATTTTAATTTTATTTGGGAAAACAACAAGGTAATGGCTACTATATTTACATATATATAGGAGTATACCTACAACGGAAAACATTTATGTATATAAAAATATATACTAATTACAATATCACACATCAAATTTTTTAATTATATATATATATGTATTCATCATGGTCTATGTTTCACATTAGAAATCATTGTATCTTATGATTTAGAATATGCCACAAAAACATGAATATCTATTATTCTAAGTATATGTCTATTTTATGTCCATATTTTTGTTTTTATTTATTACCGTGAAGGTATTATAGGCTACTATTAAAAAATTATTCTTTTAAGCTGAGAAACATCTGATTTCTACAAACTTAAATTTTATTTGCGTATCCTTCATAAATATAACATTGAAAAAAACATAAAAACGGCTGGTAAAAATCTTAAAAAGATATATTGGAAAAATTGATTCAAAAGTTAAAAATTAATAATAATTAAAAATTAAAATTAAAATTAAAAAATTAAAAATGAAGAAAATATAAATTGAAAATTAAGGAAAATAAATTAAAAGTTTTTTTAAAAAATATATAGATACATTATTTTTATTTTTATTTTATTTGGGAAAACAACAAGGTAATGGCTACTATATTTGCATATATATAGGAGTATACCTACAAAGGAAAACATTTATGTATATAAAAATATATACTAATTACAATATCACACATCAAATTTTTTAATTATATATATATGTATTCATCATGGTCTATGTTTCACATTAGAAATCATTGTATCTTATGATTTAGAATATGCCACAAAAACTAGAATATCTATTATTCTAAGTAAATGTCTATTTTATGTCCATATTTTTGTTTTTATTTATTACTGTGAAGGTATTATAGGCTACTATTATTAATTTCACTCCTGCCAAAGAGATCTTCAGATAGCTTATGTCTAACTGTCTAAGTTAAAATTGAGATTGAAAACTCGAAAAGTCTTTCAGTTTTATTCTAATACTTACTCCACCTCAAATATATTATATTCAAGTTAGAGAAAAAATTTTTTAATGTGGAAGAACCTATTTTTTTAAAAAAGCTTTACTCTAAAAATGAAACCTATTTTTTAAAAAACTTTACTCTAAAAATTTTTTTTAAAAAATTAAAACATAAAAATTAAAAATAATAAATAAAAATAATAGAAAAACCCAAAAACCTACTCAAGTCTAGTCAACTCATCTCTTAATCATGCTAATTTTGTTTTAATAGATGCAAAATATTCCTAAGATTTTTGATCTCTGACAGACCCAAGCAGATAATCAGATCTTCAAAAAATAAAAAGAAAATTATATAAAATGCCGAATTTATTTTTATAGTATTATGAAAAAGGAAAAAAAGAAAAGAAAAAGGAAATTTTATAAGAAAATTTCTACTATGAGCCTATGAAATTTTTACTTTTTTATTAAAAATCCCCCCAAAATTAACCTTATGATTAGAAATTTAAATATATAGCCCTTATATTGTTAAACATTTTTTGATCTACTTTACTTTATCTAGTGTATTTACTATTTGATTTTTTCGAAAATTTATTTACTGACAAAAATGGAAAAGATAGATAAATGTAAATATCTATTGAACACGACTTGATATTTTTATATCCCTTGTTGGTCTTATGACTGAATACGAACCACAACTATCTCAACGAGTTTTCCCAAATGTACAACAGCAAAAATCCAGCAAAAAGATAATAAATCTTGCTGAATGGGCAGATGTTACATTTTGAGGAACTGATAGATATTCGAGCCAGGACGTTATAGCCGAGGTAGGTGCCCCCGACGGGATAGAATAGACTCATAAAAAATTATTCTTTTAAGCTGAGAAACATCTGATTTCTACAAACTTAAATTTTATTTGCGTATCCTTCATAAATATAACATTGAAAAAACCATAAAAACGGCTGGTAAAAATCTTAAAAAGATAGATTGGAAAAATTGATTCAAAAGTTTAAAATTAATAATAATTAAAAATTAAAATTAAAATTAAAAAACTAAAAATGAAGCAAATATAAATTGAGAATTAAGGAAAATAAATTAAAAGTTTTTTAAAAAATATATAGATACATTATTTCAATTTTAATTTTATTTGCGAAAACAACAAAATGGCTACTATATTTGCATATATATAGGAATATACCTACAAAGGAAAACATTTATGTATATAAAAATATATACTAATTACAATATCAAATTTTTTAATTATATATATATGTATTCATCATGGTCTATGTTTCACAATAGAAATCATTGTATCTTATGATTTAGAATATGCCACAAAAACTAGAATATCTATTATTCTAAGTATATGTCTATTTTATGTCCATATTTTTGTTTTTATTTATTACCGTGAACTTAAATTTTATTTGCGTATCCTTCATAATACTATAAACATAAATTCGGCATTTTATATAATTTTCTTTTTATTTTTTGAAGATCTGATTATCTGCTTGGGTTTGTCACAGATCAAAAATCTTACGAATATTTTGCATCTATTAAAACAAAATTAGCATGATTAAGAGATGAGTTGACTAGACTTGAGTAGGTTTTTTGGGTTTTTTTATTATTTTTATTTATTATTTTTAATTTTGATGTTTTAATTTTTTAATTTTTTAAAAAAAATTTTTAGAGTAAAGTTTTTTAAAAAATAGGTTTCATTCATTTTTAGAGTAAAGCTTTTTTAAAAAAATAGGTTCTTCCACATTAAAAAATTTTTTCTCTAACTTGAATATAATATATTTGAGTTGGAGTAAGTATTAGAATAAAACTGAAAGACTTTTCGAGTTTTCAATCTCAATTTTAACTAAGACAGTTAGACATAAGCTATTTGAAGATCTCTTTGGCAGGAGTGAAATTAATAATAGTAACCTATAATACCTTCACGGTAATAAATAAAAACAAAAATATTGACATAAAATAGACATATACTTAGAATAATAGATATTCTAGTTTTTGTGGCATATTCTAAATCATAAGATACAATGATTTCTAATGTGAAACATAGACCATGATGAATACATATATATATATAATTAAAAATTTTTTGTGTGATATTGTAATTAGTATATATTTTTATATACATAAATGTTTTCCTTTGTAGGTATACTCCTATATATATGCAAATATAGTAGCCATTACCTTGTTGTTTTCCCAAATAAAATTAAAATTAAAATAATGTATCTATATATTTTTTAAAAAAACTTTTAATTTATTTTCCTTAATTTTCAATTTATATTTTCTTCATTTTTAATTTTATAAATAAAAACAAAAATATGGACATAAAATAGACATATACTTAGAATAATAGATATTCTAGTTTTTGTGGCATATTCTAAATCATAAGATATAGGGAAGAGCCCCATACAGTGACACCCTTTTTTTTCAAACGAGTATAACTTTTTTTTGGAAATAATGTTATGTACTTATATTACCTTAAAAGTTTCGTTGAAGAGTTCTGAAAATAATAACAAGGCAAAAGGAGTTAAATTATTCCTTTTTTCTGAGTTAATAACATTTTTGTCAACACACCTCTATCTGTGTCACTGTTAAAAATGGTGCCATACAGTGACGCAAACATTATCCTACTATGACACACTGGTATATTTCAGTGACATCAGTGATAATTTTATAAAAACTTTTCATTAAGACATAAACTATTTATAAAAAAATAGTTTTATTGAATATAATCTATTTTTTATATATAACAATTCCATTTTTTGTTTGTTTTAGACTTCACATATATGAGATAAATTATTATAATTATTTAATTAATTTCTCTGAAGAACTAAAAAGAAAACGAATTCGTAGTGTTTTAGAAAATAACAAACAACCAAAATAAAATGATATAATTCAAAATAAAAATATTTATAGAGAAATATTGTAAAATATAGAGAAATATTTTAATTTTCCCTTTGTCACTGTTCGAACACTGACACTGTGTCACTGGTTGAACATTTTTTTTTTCTATAAATGTATTATTTTTTAATTTTATTTAAATACCGAATTAATTTTATTTATTAAATTTATTAATATTAATATCTATATTTTATGATAAAATTTTAATATTTACACTAACCACTTCCTTTAAATTTTTATTTAAAAAATACAAATGTTCAAAAATTTTTTTCTTCACTAGAAAATATACACTTTTACTTTTTTCCGATGTTATCGCGACTGCACCAAAAATATAAATGAGTCAAAAGATCGAGAATAACAAATAAACAAATTATGTTTAAGGACGACATGTCGAAACATGTCCGTTTAAAAAATATTTTGAATGTGTCACTGTTTCACCCGTGTCACTGTATGGGGCTCTCCCCTACTGATTTCTAATGTGAAACATAGACCATGATGAATACATATATATATATAATTAAAAAAGCTGCCAAGTTGGAAGAGTGCTTCATGTCCCCTTTTAGATAAACCTAGG
>OX457086.1:24502864-24616338 GCA_949752835.1 Empis stercorea
AAAAAAAAAGAAAAAATAGTTTTTTAATAATAAAATTTTACACGTGAATTTATAAATTTTATTTAAATCTTCGTTTTCGTTAAATCCTAGGTGGATCAAAAGGACTTCCAACTTGGCAGATTTTTCTTTGTATATCAATTTGTATATGTCAGTTGAGAATTTGGACTGAGTTTTAGTTAGCAATGAATAAAAACAAATTAACACTGTTATACTCATTTTTAAATTTTGGAATTACTAGAGCAGAAAAGGTTGGAATTTTGGTTTGAAAACTATATTTGAAAGCTAATATCTAATCTAAGACCTTTGCGAAAAATTTGAATTTCACGAACAACATAATACATACAGAGAGGGACAAAAGTATTGGCACACCGACACTTTTGCAATGAAACTGCAATTAAATCATAAATAAATTAAATTTTTTTTTCAGTCTTTAAACATAACTTATTTCCTTTATATAAAGTAACTTTTTATAAAAAAAAATTTACAGAAACATAATTCATCTTTAAAAAAATTAAAAAGAATTAAAAAAATTCATATTTTCTTGTGGACAAAAGTATTGGCACACTATAAAAAAAAAACAAAAAATACAAAAAAAAAAAAATCTTATTAATATTTAGTTGGCCCTCCTTTGTTCTTAATAACTTCTCTTAACCTCTTCTGCATTGAGGAAACTAATTTTTTTGTTATATCTGCACCAATATTATTCCACTCTTCAAGAAGTAGTTGTTTTAACTGTGACTTACTGGAAATATTATGTTTCTCACCCGCCTTCCTAATTCTTCCCAAAGATGCTTTATTGGGTTGAGGTCGGGTGACTGCGGTGGAGTTTGCAACATATGGGGAATGTTGTAAATGATCCACTGACGAACTATATATGCAGTGTGCTTAGGATCGTTATCCTGTTGGAAGTAGTAATCACGTCCAAGACTTAGTTTTTCTGCACTTTTTTTTACGTTATTTTTTAAAATATCTAAATAACACATCTTGTCCATCGTGTCCTCTATAAAAACTAACTCTCCAACACCTGAAGAAGCCATATACAACCCCATACCATGACTCCTCCGCCACCATGCTTGACTGTACTTACCAAGTGTTTTGGATCTAATTCCGTGTTCGGTTTTCGCCAAACTAAAATTCTGCTATCACTACTAAAAATATTAAATTTGCTTTCATCGGAAAACATAATTTTGGTCCAAAAACTATCTTCTTTATTTACATATTCATTTGCGAACGTAATTCTTTTCTTTTCATTAATTACAGTGATTAATGTTTTTTTCTAGCAACTCTTGGTCGATAACCTGCCCGGTGAAGTACCCTACGCACAGTTTTTACATGTACATCTTTGTTATCTTCTTCCTTCAACTGCGCCGCTATGTAGTTTTAGGGTTTTTTTAATTTCACGAACAACTTTTCTTTCTTCTCTAGAAGTAATTTTTCGCGGTCGGCCAATTCGAGTAAGATTTCTCAAATTTGTACCGCCTTCAAATCTTTTAATTACACAACGAATTGTATACCGGCTCTTTCCAACTATGTTCGCTATTTCCGCATAACTTATTTTTCTTCCTTAAATTTAAAATAATTTTTCTTTCGCTTTCACTAGTTTCCTTACTTTTTCGACCCATAGTTACAATAATTTTGTTACAAAACTAAACACGTAGATTTCACTGATGTAATAAAATAATAAAATTAAATGCTTGAGAAATTGTGTGTATGTGAAAAAAGATATAACGGGACATTACTCGATATAACAAGTTTGAAATTATTTTTCTCGGAACACACTAAAGTCCTTTCGATAAATTCAAGGCCAGATGTGTCAATACTTTTGTCCAGAAGAAAATATGAATTTTTTTAATTTTTTTTAATTTTTTAAAAGATGAATTATGTTTTTGTAAATTTTTTTTTATAAAAAGTTACTTTATATAAAGGAAAAAAGTTATGTTTAAAGACTGAAAAAAAAATTTAATTTATTTATGATTTAATTGCAGTTTCATTGGAAAAGTTTCGGTGAGCGAATACTTTTGTCCCTCTCTGTATATAAAATTAAAAGTTATAATTTTTTCAAAACTATTAATGTTGTACAATTATAAATTATTACCAAGTTTCAATAAATAAATACTCGAAATTGTATATATGCAATATAATATTAATTTTTAAAATGTCGTAATTTTTACAACCGTAAAATGAAGAGGGTTGAAGGTGCAGGTCTCGTTTTTATGTACAAGGTGTAGAATAGTATTATTAAGAAACTAATTTTTCATTTTTTTGATATAGTCTCCCGCATAGCGGATATTGCTTATTTCATTAATACACCCCATCCTCTACTTTAATGAGATGGTGGTTTATAATTTTTTAATGAGATGGTGGTTTATAAGATGGTGGTTTATAATTATGGTACCTGGCATAGAAGTTACAAAGTCGTACATAAAATCTGGACCATTTTATCGCCATTTTGAATTTTAAAAATTTAACTTTGAAAATATCGAAATTCAAATACAACTAACATAAAGAGGGTTGAGGGGATGGGGCTGATTTTTTCATATATGGTGTAAAATTTCATTGTTAAAACAGTATTTTTCCATTTTTTTAAATTGGCGCCCCGCGGAAAGCATGGATCTTGTTTCCTAAATATACCCCCTCCTCCACCCAAAAAGAGCAGAAGGATAAAATTTGAAATGATTTGGATTACCACGAACCTAGTGAACCCAATTTATAAGTTTCAAGTTAATATCTAAACTGTGGCTTATTTTATAGTCATTTTAAGTTCCAAAAATTAAATTTTCATAAACTATATAATAAATTTTGAAATGTAGCATTTCTAAATGATGTAGAATAGAGGGGGCTGCAGGTACGGAAACAAATTTTTCGCGTGAGGTGCAAAATAGTATTTAAAAAAAACTAATTTCTTAGTTTTTTAATCCAGTCACCCGAGGAGGTGTTGCCTCTTGTTTTATAAATATACTTCCTCAGCTATGTTAAAGGAGAAAAGGGTAAAAATTTTGAATGATTGCGAAAGGTACTAATCTATTATACCTAACTTACAAGATACAAGGCCCTATCTTAAATGCAACATATCTTATGACCATTTTTAATACACAAAACACAATTTTAATAGCCCTTTTAAAAGTCTTTCACTTTAAAGTGAAGGTGGGGTAGAGGTATGGGGCTAATTTTTATGGATAAGGTGTAAAATAGTATATTTAAGAAACTCATTTCTCACTTCTTTAATAAATTTCCCCGCTGAGGGGTTGCAACTTGTTTCATATATAAGCCCTTCATCCACTTAAAAAAGGCGGGGGTATTTTTTTAATATTGAATGGAAAGGCACTTACCTGTTGTACCTATTTTAGAAGTAATAGTGTTTTACGTAAAACCTTACTGGTTGGATAGGTATATCAATTTTCAAAAATTTATCTTTAATATTACCATAAAATAATGGGGCGGGGACCCAGGGCTCTAAATTTTTGTTATGTTCTTTGTATAATGTCTGTTCATAAACCTGTGAAACAGAGTAAAGATCCGACTATATTAAGGTGTGTTTTTTAACGTGCACAAAAATTATGCATTTTTAACGCTCCATGAAAGGGGTTTGCAGGGATATCATTCTAAAAAGGATATCATAAACATAAAATTCCATCCTTTATTTACGTTTCTGCAAATTTTTTATTGAATTGAATATGTTTTAGAACTATTTCTAAGTGATTGAAAAAGTCTATTTTTGCTTTGCGTACGGCGTACGACTTACGACGTACGGCGTACGGCGGACACGAAATTTTTTTTGCTGATTCTGGTTCCCTGATATCTAAAACGTAAGAAAAAATTTAAAATTCCGAAAAAAAAATTTTCGAAATTTGTTCTGCACCACAAAGCTTCATATATAAAGATATGAAGCAATATCAAGTCGTGTTCAATAGATATTTACATTTATCTATCTTTTCCATTTTTGTCAGTAAATAAATTTTCGAAAAAATCAAATAATAAATACACTAGATAAAGTAAAGTAGATCAAAAGATGTTTAACAATATAAGGGCTATATATTTAAATTTCTAATCATAAGGTTAATTTTGGGGGGATTTTTAATAAAAAAGGAAAAATTTCATAGGCTCATAGTAGAAATTTTCTTATAAAATTTCCTTTTTAGCACATTTCCAACCAAATTGGAAGAAATGTGTATATTAGTTTCACTCTGTCTGTCCGTCTGTCCGTGTGTCCGTTTACACAAACTTCTACATCTTTTAAGGTAGAGTGTTAAAATTTTGAATATAGATAGATAGTCATCAGATAGATAATAATAGGTTCAGCAGAACAAAATTTTCTTCTATCTCTTTTCCCCTCTGAGTTATTCCACCTCCAAGATCGCAAATTGCCCATATTGAACATCTATTAACTTTTAAACCAATAAAAATTTTTTGGTTCTGTAAAAGCCATAAGATAGGAAAATCTTTTATATTAATTGTGAAATTAACAATTTTTTTTAAAAATTTAATTCTTTGATATATAAAAATACCGTTATCTTCATACAACTTTTTTTAGTTTTTTTAACACCCTGGTATTTCCCAAACGGCTTATTATGGAAGGCTGAAATTTATGTACCAAAGAGATATCTAAAAAATAACTAGAGTCTCTGAAGAAATTGTATCCGTATCTCCCCTCCCCTTTCCGTTGTGGCCCTTCGAAAATCAAAAAATTACATTTTTAATTTACTTGTAAAATTATAACTGCACAATATTTTTAAAAACAAATATTGACAAAAATTTCCAAAATCATATTTCTTTAAAGTGCATTAATTAATAAACTATAATCATTTGCCTCACACTTATAACTAATCAAAATGCATAATCATGTAAAATTTTGCAAAAAACGAACATTTTGCATATTTTTAGGAGCTATATAAATGGAATATTGGATATTATTTCATATCACATTATATGTTCAATTAAAAGCAAAATTAGGGAAAACTTAAATGATAAGTTTATATATATTTTGCTGGAATAATAAACTTGGAAGGAAAAAAATTAATAAAATCGAACAGGGACACATTTTTTACCTATATTGACCATATCATTTTTTATATTTCCTATGTATAGTACATTGAAAATACTACTAAAACTGCACAATATTTACTACTAAAACTGCACAATATTATAGTACATTGAAAATACTACTAAAACTGCACAATATACACGTATAGGAATTCCCATTGTTTTAGAATAGCTCATAGTTCTACATGTGGCGATTTTGAGGAAATGTGCTTTTGACAAACCCGGGGTTTGTTTATCGTATTTTTCTTTTCTTTATTTCCTTTTTCATAATACTATAAACATAAATTCGGCATTTTATATAATTTTCTTTTTATTTTTTGAAGATCTGATTATCTGCTTGGATCTGTCACAGATCAAAAATCTTACGAATATTTTGCATCTATTAAAACAAAATTAGCATGATTAAGAGATGAGTTGACTAGACTTGAGTAGGTTTTTTGGGTTTTTCTATTATTTTTATTTATTATTTTTAATTTTTATGTTTTAATTTTTTAATTTTTTAAACAAATTTTTTAGAGTAAAGTTTTTTAAAAAATAAGTTTCATTTTTAGAGTAAAGCTTTTTTAAAAAAATAGGTTCTTCCACATTAAAAAATGTTTTCTCTAACTTGAATATAATATATTTGAGTAGGAGTAAGTATTAGAATAAAACTGAAAGACTTTTCGAGTTTTCAATCTCAATTTTAACTAAGACAGTTAGACATAAGCTATCTGAAGATCTCTTTGGCAGGAGTGAAATTAATAATAGTAGCCTATAATACCTTCACGGTAATAAATAAAAACAAAAATATGGACATAAAATAGACATATACTTAGAATAATAGATATTCTAGTTTTTGTGACATATTCTAAATCATAAGATACAATGATTTCTAATGTGAAACATAGACCATGATGAATACATATATATATATATAATTAAATATATATATAATTAATATATATAACTTCCTTTGTAGGTATACTCCTATATATATGCAAATATAGTAGCCATTACCTTGTTGTTTGCCCAAATAAAATTAAAATTAAAATAATGTATCTATATATTTTTTAAAAAAACTTTTAATTTATTTTCCTTAATTTTCAATTTATATTTTCTTCATTTTTAATTTTTTAATTTTACTTTTTAATTATTATTAATTTTTAACTTTTGAATCAATTTTTCCAATAAAAATATCAAGTCGTGTTCAATAGATATTTACATTTATCTATCTTTTCCATTTTTGTCAGTAAATAAATTTTCGAAAAAATAAAATAATAAATACACTAGATAAAGTAAAGTAGATCAAAAATTTTTTAACAATATAAGGGCTATATATTTAAATTTCTAATCATAAGGTTAATTTTGGGGGGATTTTTAATAAAAGAGGAAAAATTTCATAGGCTCATAGTAGAAATTTTCTTATAAAATTTCCTTTTTAGCACATTTCCAACCAAATTGGAAGAAATGTGTATATTAGTTTCACTCTGTCTGTCCGTCTGTCCGTTTACACAAACTTCTACATATTTTAAGATAGAGTGTTAAAATTTTGAATATAGATAAATAGTAATAAAATAATAGGTTCAGCAGAACAAAATTTTCTTCTATCTCTTTTCCCCTCTGAGTTATTCCCCCTCCAAGATCGAAAATTGCCCATATTGACATCTAATAACTTTTAAACCAATAAAAATTTTTGAGGTCTGTAAAAGCCATAACATAGGAAAATCTTTTATCTTAATTGTGAAATTAATAAATTTTTTAAAATTTAATTCTTTGATGTATAAAAATACCGTTATCTTGATACAACTTTTTTTAGTTTTTTTAACACACTGTATTTCCCAAACGGCTTATTATGAAAGGCTGAAATGTATGTACCAAAGAGATATCTAAAAAATAACTAGAGTCTCTGAAGAAATTGTATGCGTATCTCCCCTCCCCTTTCCGTTGTGGCCCTTCGAAAATCAAAAAATTACATTTTTAATTTACTTGTAAAATTATAACTGCAAAATATTTTTAAAAACACATATTGAGAAAAGTTTCGAAAATCATATTTCTTTAAAGTGCATTAATTAATAAATTATAATCATTTGCCTCACACTTATAATTAATCAAAATGCATAATCATGTAAAATTTTGCACAAAACGAACATTTTGCATATTTTTAGGAGCTATATAAATGGAATATTGGATATTATTTCATATCTCATTATATGTTCAATTAAAAGCTAAATTAGGGAAAACTTAAATGATAAGTTTATATATATTTTGCTGGAATAATAAACTTGGAAGGAAAAAAATTAATAAAATCGAACAGGGACACATTTTTTACCTATATTTACCATATCATTTTTTATCTTTCCTATGTATAGTACATTGAAAATACAACTAAAACTGCACAATATACACGTATAGGAATTCCCATTGTTTTAGATTAGCTCATAGTTCTACATGTGGCGATTTTGAGGAAATGTGCTTTTGACAAACCCGGGGTTTGTTTATCGTATTTTTCTTTTCTTTTTTTCCTTTTTCATAATACTATAAACATAAATTCGGCATTTTATATAATTTTCTTTTTATTTTTTGAAGATCTGATTATCTGCTTGGATCTGTCACAGATCAAAAATCTTACGAATATTTTGCATCTATTAAAACAAAATTAGCATGATTAAGAGATGAGTTGACTAGACCTGAGTAGGTTTTTTGGGTTTTTCTATTATTTTTATTTATTATTTTTAATTTTTATGTTTTAATTTTTTAATTTTTTAAACAAATTTTTTAGAGTAAAGTTTTTTAAAAAATAAGTTTCATTTTTAGAGTAAAGCTTTTTTAAAAAAATAGGTTCTTCCACATTAAAAAATGTTTTCTCTAACTTGAATATAATATATTTGAGTAGGAGTAAGTATTAGAATAAAACTGAAAGACTTTCCGAGTTTTCAATCTCAATTTTAACTAAGACAGTTAGACATAAGCTATCTGAAGATCTCTTTGGCAGGAGTGAAATTAATAATAGTAGCCTATAATACCTTCACGGTAATAAATAAAAACAAAAATATGGACATAAAATAGACATATACTTAGAATAATAGATATTCTAGTTTTTGTGACATATTCTAAATCATAAGATACAATGATTTCTAATGTGAAACATACACCATGATGAATACATATATATATATATAATTAAATATATATATAATTAATATATATAACTTCCTTTGTAGGTATACTCCTATATATATGCAAATATAGTAGCCATTACCTTGTTGTTTGCCCAAATAAAATTAAAATTAAAATAATGTATCTATATATTTTTTAAAAAAACTTTTAATTTATTTTCCTTAATTTTCAATTTATATTTTCTTCATTTTTAATTTTTTAATTTTAATTTTTAATTATTATTAATTTTTAACTTTTGAATCAATTTTTCCAATAAAAATATCAAGTCGTGTTCAATAGATATTTACATTTATCTATCTTTTCCATTTTTGTCAGTAAATAAATTTTCGAAAAAATAAAATAATAAATACACTAGATAAAGTAAAGTAGATCAAAAAATTTTTAACAATATAAGGGCTATATATTTAAATTTCTAATCATAAGGTTAATTTTGGGGGGATTTTTAATAAAAGAGGAAAAATTTCATAGGCTCATAGTAGAAATTTTCTTATAAAATTTCCGTTTTAGCACATTTCCAACCAAATTGGAAGAAATGTGTATATTAGTTTCACTCTGTCTGTCCGTCTGTTCGTTTACACTAACTTCTACATATTTTAAGATAGAGTGTTAAAATTTTGAATATAGATAGATAGTAATAAAATAATAGGTTCAGCAGAACAAAATTTTCTTCTATCTCTTTTCCCCTCTGAGTTATTCCCCCTCCAAGATCGAAAATTGCCCATATTGACATCTAATAACTTTTAAACCAATAAAAATTTTTGAGGTCTGTAAAAGCCATAACATAGGAAAATCTTTTATCTTAATTGTGAAATTAATAAATTTTTTAAAATTTAATTCTTTGATGTATAAAAATACCGTTATCTTGATACAACTTTTTTTAGTTTTTTTAACACACTGTATTTCCCAAACGGCTTATTATGAAAGGCTGAAATGTATGTACCAAAGAGATATCTAAAAAATAACTAGAGTCTCTGAAGAAATTGTATGCGTATCTCCCCTCCCCTTTCCGTTGTGGCCCTTCGAAAATCAAAAAATTACATTTTTAATTTACTTGTAAAATTATAACTGCAAAATATTTTTAAAAACACATATTGAGAAAAGTTTCGAAAATCATATTTCTTTAAAGTGCATTAATTAATTAATTATAATCATTTGCCTCACACTTATAATTAATCAAAATGCATAATCATGTAAAATTTTGCAAAAAACGAACATTTTGCATATTTTTAGGAGCTATATAAATGGAATATTGGATATTATTTCATATCTCATTATATGTTCAATTAAAAGCAAAATTAGGGAAAACTTAAATGATAAGTTTATATATATTTTGCTGGAATAATAAACTTGGAAGGAAAAAAATTAATAAAATCGAACAGGGACACATTTTTTACCTATATTTACCATATCATTTTTTATCTTTCCTATGTATAGTACATTGAAAATACAACTAAAACTGCACAATATACACGTATAGGAATTCCCATTGTTTTAGATTAGCTCATAGTTCTACATGTGGCGATTTTGAGGAAATGTGCTTTTGACAAACCCGGGGTTTGTTTATCGTATTTTTCTTTTCTTTTTTTCCTTTTTCATAATACTATAAACATAAATTCGGCATTTTATATAATTTTCTTTTTATTTTTTGAAGATCTGATTATCTGCTTGGATCTGTCACAGATCAAAAATCTTACGAATATTTTGCATCTATTAAAACAAAATTAGCATGATTAAGAGATGAGTTGACTAGACCTGAGTAGGTTTTTTGGGTTTTTCTATTATTTTTATTTATTATTTTTAATTTTTATGTTTTAATTTTTTAAAAAAATTTTTTAGAGTAAAGTTTTTTAAAAAATAGGTTTCATTTTTAGAGTAAACCTTTTTTAAAAAAATAGGTTCTTCCACATTAAAAAAATTTTTCTCTTACTTGAATATAATATATTTGAGTTGGAGTAAGTATTAAAATAAAACTGAAAGACTTCGAGTTTTCAATCTCAATTTTAACTAAGTCAGTTAGACATAAGCTATCTGAAGATCTCTTTGACAGGAGTGAAATTAATAATAGTAGCCTATAATACCTTCACGGTAATAAATAAAAAAAAAAATTGACATAAAATAGACATATACTTAGAATAATAGATATTCTAGTTTTTGTGGCATATTCTAAATCATAAGATACAATGATTTCTAATGTGAAACATAGACCATGATGAATACATATATATATATATAATTAAAAAATTTGATGTGTGATATTGTTATAATTAGTATATATTTTTATATACATAAATGTTTTCCTTTGTAGGTATACTCCTATATATATGCAAATATAGTAGCCATTACCTTGTTGTTTTCCCAAATAAAATTAAAATTAAAATAATGTATCTATATATTTTTTAAAAAAACTTAATTTATTTTCCTTAATTTTCAATTTATATTTTCTTCATTTTTAATTTTTTAATTTTAATTTTAATTTTTAATTATTATTAATTTTTAACTTTTGAATCAATTTTTCCAATCTATCTTTTTAAGATTTTTACCAGCCGTTTTTATGGTTTATTCAATGTTACATTTATGAAGGATACGCAAATAAAATTTAAGTTTGTAGAAATCAGATGTTTCTCAGCTTAAAAGAATAATTTTTTAAGAGTCTATTCTATCCCGTCGGGGGCACCTACCTCGGCTATAACGTCCTGGCTCGAATATCTATCAGTTCCTCAAAATGTAACATCTGCCCATTCAGCAAGATTTATTATCTTTTTGCTGGATTTTTGCTGTTGTACATTTGGGAAAACTGGGTAATCATAACAATTAATATCGTTGAGATAGTTGTGGTTCGTATTCAGTCATAAGACCAACAAGGGATATAAAAATATCAAGTCGTGTTCAATAGATATTTACATTTATCAGTGGCGGACCGTGATCAAAAGTTCTGGGTGGGCTAAAGGAAAAAATTTTGGTATGAAAAGCAAAGATTTGAGGTTATTAAATATACAATCTTTTGAATTTTTCGTTTTAGTGAGTTAATCACATTGGCATCTAAGCTAATCATTAGTTAGTTAATCACATTGGCATCTTAATATGTATTTCATTTTCTTTCCAGTAAAAAAAATCATTATGCATATGCTATGCACAC
Source organism: Empis stercorea (assembly GCA_949752835.1). Taxonomy (NCBI): domain Eukaryota; kingdom Metazoa; phylum Arthropoda; class Insecta; order Diptera; family Empididae; genus Empis; species Empis stercorea. The sequence goes on from OX457086.1 coordinate 24,514,197, forward strand.
AAGAAAAATAAATCACATATTATACACAAAAAAAATAGACAGATTCAAAAAAAATCGAACTAAATAAACGAAAATCATGGCACACTCCATACATATTTGAATAGTTATATTTGTATGCATTTGGCTTAAGTTTTCTCAACTAAGAATAAAATTGTTACTTTCTGAAATTTATGATCGCCTGGTACTAATTTTAAAAATTTAGTTCTAAGGTGTACTATAATTAAATAATTTTTTGTCTACTGAGGGAATTTAAAATATAAGCGATAAAATTATTGCTATGGGCTGCGATTTTCCAGCCCATGAAGATATATTTATTTATTTTTTAATACAAAATATTTATATAACGAAATAAATATTTCATGCAAATTTTTACTCAAAGGAATTATTCGTTCTAGGGGCTGCGATTTTCTAGCCCACGATGATATATTTCTCTTTTTTTTTAATGAAAAATATTTCATGCAAATTTTCAGTATAGGAATATTTCTTCTATGGATAAGAGATTTTCTATCCCATGATATATTTTTCTCAATATAAATTTTTTAATATAGGAGAAGGAAATAACTCAACTCAATAGTGTTGATTATAAAATATGCGCGCCTGGTAGTTTGGTTTAAAAAATTTTTAAATTGACATTGCTTGCTCATATAATGGAAATTTTCTAATAATTTTCTTCCATAGAAAAAATAATAAAATTCTGAAAATCATATAGCAATAACAAATATTTCGCATTTCTATGGGGAACACGTGGTCTTCGTGGGCTAGTTTAAATTAGCCCAGCCTGATCCATACAAAATTCAACACATACGCGAAATTGTTTTGTATAAAATTAGTATAATAAGGTGGGCAAATTTCAATTAGCCCCTGAAGTAAAGAGAAAAGAGTAGTTGTCTTTTTATAATGAAAAAGTTATGTAGTGTTAGTATAATATATTTGTATTTTAGCGTTCATATTCATATTTAGATTTTAGATTATATATTTTTATATACATATTATATTTCGCAGCGGTGGTGTACGAACATTTATTTTAAAAAAAATTTGAATTTTTTTTGCTCATTTTTATAATATATTTTAAATGAATATTTTGTAGCATTTTCCTGTAAATTCAGGTTGGGCTTAGCCCACCCTGCCCAATATGACGAGCCGCCGCTGACATTTATCTATCTTTTCCATTTGTGTCAGTAAATAAATTTTCGAAAAAATCAAATAATAAATACACTAGATAAAGTAAAGTAGATCAAAAAATGTTTAACAATATAAGGGCTATATATTTAAATTTCTAATCATAAGGTTAATTGTGGGGGGATTTTTAATAAAAAAGGAAAAATTTCATAGGCTCATAGTAGAAATTTTCTTATAAAATTTCCTTTTTCTTTTCTTTTTTTCCTTTTTCATAATACTATAAACATAAATTCGGCATTTTAAATAATTTTCTTTTTATTTTTTGAAGATCTGATTATCTGCTTGGGTTTGTCACAGATCAAAAATCTTACGAATATTTTGCATCTATTAAAATAAAATTAGCATGATTAAGAGATGAGTTGACTAGACTTGAGTAGGTTTTTTGGGTTTTTCTATTATTTTTATTTTTCATTTTTATGTTTTAATTTTTTAATTTTTTAAAAAAAATTTTTAGAGTAAAGTTTTTTAAAAAATAGGTTTCATTTTTAGAGTAAAGCTTTTTTAAAAAAATAGGTTCTTCCACATTAAACAATTTTTTCTCTAACTTGAATATAATATATTTGAGTTGGAGTAAGTATTAGAATAAAACTGAAAGACTTTTCGAGTTTTCAATCTCAATTTTAACTAAGACAGTTAGACATAAGGTATCTTATTATCTCTTTGGCAGGAGTGAAATTAATAATAGTAGCCTGAGCCTATAATACCTTCAAGGTAATAAATAAAAACAAAAATATGGACATAAAATAGACATATACTTAGAATAATAGATATTCTAGTTTTTGTGGCATATTCTAAATCATAAGATACAATGATTTCTAATGTGAAACATAGACCATGATGAATACATATATATATATAATTAAAAAATTTGATGTGTGATATTGTAATTAGTATATATTTTTATACACATAAATGTTTTCCTTTGTAGGTATACTCCTATATATGCAAATATAGTAGCCATTACCTTGTTGTTTTCCCAAATAAAATAAAAATAAAAATAATGTATCTATATATTTTTTAAAAAAACTTTTAATTTATTTTCCTTAATTTTCAATTTATATTTTGTTCATTTTTAAGTTTTTAATTTTAATTTTAATTTTTAATTATTATTAATTTTTAACTTTTGAATCAATTTTTACAATCTATCTTTTTAAGATTTTTACCAGTCGTTTTTATGGTTTTTTCAATGTTATATTTATGAAGGATACGCAAATAAAATTTAAGTTTGTAGAAATCAGATGTTTCTCAGCTTAAAAGAATAATTTTTTAAGAGTCTATTCTATCGCGTCGGGGGCACCTACCTCGGCTATAACGTCCTAGCTCTAAATAAAATTAAAATTAAAAAAATGTATCTATATATTTTTTAAAAAAACTTTTAATTTATTTTCCTTAATTTTCAATTTATATTTTCTTCATTTTTAAGTTCTTAATTTTAATTTTAATTTTTAATTATTATTAATTTTTAACTTTTGAATCAATTTTTACAATCTATCTTTTTAAGATTTTTACCAGTCGTTTTTATGGTTTTTTCAATGTTATATTTATGAAGGATACGCAAATAAAATTTAAGTTTGTAGAAATCAGATGTTTCTCAGCTTAAAAGAATAATTTTTTAAGAGTCTATTCTATCGCGTCGGGGGCACCTACCTCGGCTATAACGTCTTGGCTCGAATATTCCTCAAAATGTAACATCTGCCCATTCAGCAAGATTTATTATCTTTGTGCTGGATTTTTGCTGTTGTACATTTGGGAAAACTGGGTAATCAGAACAATTAATATCGTTGAGATAGTTGTGATTCGTATTCAGTCATAAGACCAACAAGGGATATAAAAATATCAAGTCGTGTTCAATAGATATTTACATTTATCTATCTTTTCCATTTGTGTCAGTAAATAAATTTTCGAAAAACTCAAATAATAAATACACTAGATAAAGTAAAGTAGATCAAAAAATGTTTAACAATATAAGGGCTATATATTTAAATTTCTAATCATAAGGTTAATTGTGGGGGGATTTTTAATAAAAAAGGAAAAATTTCATAGGCTCATAGTAGAAATTTTCTTATAAAATTTCCTTTTTGTTTTCTTTTTTTCCTTTTTCATAATACTATAAACATAAATGCGGCATTTTATATAATTTTCTTTAAATTTTTTGAAGATCTGATTATCTGCTTGGGTCTGTCACAGATCAAAAATCTTACGAATATTTTGCATCTATTAAAACAAAATTAGCATGATTAAGAGATCAGTTGACTAGACTTGAGTAGGTTTTTTGGGTTTTTATATTATTTTTATTTATTATTTTTAATTTTTATGTTTTAATTTTTTAATTTTTTAAAAAAATTTTTTAGAGTAAAGTTTTTTAAAAAATAAGTTTCATTTTTAGAGTAAAGCTTTTTTAAAAAAATAGGTTCTTCCACATTAAAAAATGTTTTCTCTAACTTGAATATAATATATTTGAGTAGGAGTAAGTATTAGAATAAAACTGAAAGACTTTCCGAGTTTTCAATCTCAATTTTAACTAAGACAGTTAGACATAAGCTATCTGAAGATCTCTTTGGCAGGAGTGAAATTAATAATAGTAGCCTATAATACCTTCACGGTAATAAATAAAAACAAAAATATGGACATAAAATAGACATATACTTAGAATAATAGATATTCTAGTTTTTGTGACATATTCTAAATCATAAGATACAATGATTTCTAATGTGATACATAGACCATGATGAATACATATATATATATATATATAATTAAATATATACATAATTAATATATATAACTTCCTTTGTAGGTATACTCCTATATATATGCAAACATAGTAGCCATTACCTTGTTGTTTGCCCAAATAAAATTAAAATTAAAATAATGTATCTATATATTTTTTAAAAAAACTTTTAATTTATTTTCCTTAATTTTCAATTTATATTTTCTTCATTTTTAATTTTTTAATTTTAATTTTTAATTATTATTAATTTTTAACTTTTGAATCAATTTTTCCAATAAAAATATCAAGTCGTGTTCAATAGATATTTACATTTATCTATCTTTTCCATTTTTGTCAGTAAATAAATTTTCGAAAAAATAAAATAATAAATACACTAGATAAAGTAAAGTAGATCAAAAAATTTTTAACAATATAAGGGCTATATATTTAAATTTCTAATCATAAGGTTAATTTTGGGGGGATTTTTAATAAAAAAGGAAAAATTTCATAGGCTCATAGTAGAAATTTTCTTATAAAATTTCCTTTTTAGCACATTTCCAACCAAATTGGAAGAAATGTGTATATTAGTTTCACTCTGTCTGTCCGTCTGTCCGTTTACACAAACTTCTACATATTTTAAGATAGAGTGTTAAAATTTTGAATATAGATAGATAGTAATAAAATAATAGGTTCAGCAGAACAAAATTTTCTTCTATCTCTTTTCAGCTCTGAGTTATTCCCCCTCCAAGATCGAAAATTGCCCATATTGACATCTAATAACTTTTAAACCAATAAAAATTTTTGAGGTCTGTAAAAGCCATAACATAGGAAAATCTTTTATCTTAATTGTGAAATTAATAAATTTTTTAAAATTTAATTCTTTGATGTATAAAAATACCGTTATCTTGATACAACTTTTTTTAGTTTTTTTAACACACTGTATTTCCCAAACGGCTTATTATGAAAGGCTGAAATGTATGTACCAAAGAGATATCTAAAAAATAACTAGAGTCTCTGAAGAAATTGTATGCGTATCTCCCCTCCCCTTTCCGTTGTGGCCCTTCGAAAATCAAAAAATTACATTTTTAATTTACTTGTAAAATTATAACTGCACAATATTTTTAAAAACACATATTGAGAAAAGTTTCGAAAATCATATTTCTTTAAAGTGCATTAATTAATAAATTATAATCATTTGCCTCACACTTATAATTAATCAAAATGCATAATCATGTAAAATTTTGCAAAAAACGAACATTTTGCATATTTTTAGGAGCTATATAAATGGAATATTGGATATTATTTCATATCTCATTATATGTTCAATTAAAAGCAAAATTAGGGAAAACTTAAATGATAAGTTTATATATATTTTGCTGGAATAATAAACTTGGAAGGAAAAAAATTAATAAAATCGAACAGGGACACATTTTTTACCTATATTTACCATATCATTTTTTATCTTTCCTATGTATAGTACATTGAAAATACAACTAAAACTGCACAATATACACGTATAGGAATTCCCATTGTTTTAGAATAGCTCATAGTTCTACATGTGGCGATTTTGAGGAAATGTGCTTTTGACAAACCCGGGGTTTGTTTATCGTATTTTTCTTTTCTTTTTTTCCTTTTTCATAATACTATAAACATAAATTCGGCATTTTATATAATTTTATTTTTACTTTTTGAAGATCTGATTATCAGCTTGGATCTGTCACAGATCAAATATCTTACGAATATTTTGCATCTATTAAAACAAAATTAGCATGATTAAGAGATGAGTTGACTAGACCTGAGTAGGTTTTTTGGGGTTTTCTATTATTTTTATTTATTATTTTTAATTTTTATGTTTTAATTTTTTAAAAAAATTTTTTAGAGTAAAGTTTTTTAAAAAATAGGTTTCATTTTTAGAGTAAAGCTTTTTTAAAAAAATAGGTTCTTCCACATTAAAAAAATTTTTCTCTTACTTGAATATAATATATTTGAGTTGGAGTAAGTATTAAAATAAAACTGAAAGACTTCGAGTTTTCAATCTCAATTTTAACTAAGTCAGTTAGACATAAGCTATCTGAAGATCTCTTTGGCAGGAGTGAAATTAATAATAGTAGCCTATAATACCTTCACGGTAATAAATAAAAAATAAAAAAATTGACATAAAATAGACATATACTTAGAATAATAGATATTCTAGTTTTTGTGGCATATTCTAAATCATAAGATACAATGATTTCTAATGTGAAACATAGACCATGATGAATACATATATATATATATATAATTAAAAAATTTGATGTGTGATATTGTTATAATTAGTATATATTTTTATATACATAAATGTTTTCCTTTGTAGGTATACTCCTATATATATGCAAATATAGTAGCCATTACCTTGTTGTTTTCCCAAATAAAATTAAAATTAAAATAATGTATCTATATATTTTTTAAAAAAACTTAATTTATTTTCCTTAATTTTCAATTTATATTTTCTTCATTTTTAATTTTTTAATTTTAATTTTTAATTATTATTAATTTTTAACTTTTGAATCAATTTTTACAATCTATCTTTTTAAGATTTTTACCAGTCGTTTTTATGGTTTTTTCAATGTTATATTTATGAAGGATACGCAAATAAAATTTAAGTTTGTAGAAATCAGATGTTTCTCAGCTTAAAAGAATAATTTTTTAAGAGTCTATTCTATCGCGTCGGGGCACCTACCTCGGCTATAACGTACTGGCTCTAAATAAAATTAAAATTAAAAAAATGTATCTATATATTTTTTAAAAAAACTTTTAATTTATTTTCCTTAATTTTCAATTTATATTTTCTTCATTTTTAAGTTCTTAATTTTAATTTTAATTTTTAATTATTATTAATTTTTAACTTTTGAATCAATTTTTACAATCTATCTTTTTAAGATTTTTACCAGTCGTTTTTATGGTTTTTTCAATGTTATATTTATGAAGGATACGCAAATAAAATTTAAGTTTGTAGAAATCAGATGTTTCTCAGCTTAAAAGAATAATTTTTTAAGAGTCTATTCTATCGCGTCGGGGGCACCTACCTCGGCTATAACGTCTTGGCTCGAATATTCCTCAAAATGTAACATCTGCCCATTCAGCAAGATTTATTATCTTTGTGCTGGATTTTTGCTGTTGTACATTTGGGAAAACTGGGTAATCAGAACAATTAATATCGTTGAGATAGTTGTGATTCGTATTCAGTCATAAGACCAACAAGGGATATAAAAATATCAAGTCGTGTTCAATAGATATTTACATTTATCTATCTTTTCCATTTGTGTCAGTAAATAAATTTTCGAAAAACTCAAATAATAAATACACTAGATAAAGTAAAGTAGATCAAAAAATGTTTAACAATATAAGGGCTATATATTTAAATTTCTAATCATAAGGTTAATTGTGGGGGGATTTTTAATAAAAAAGGAAAAATTTCATAGGCTCATAGTAGAAATTTTCTTATAAAATTTCCTTTTTGTTTTCTTTTTTTCCTTTTTCATAATACTATAAACATAAATGCGGCATTTTATATAATTTTCTTTAAATTTTTTGAAGATCTGATTATCTGCTTGGGTCTGTCACAGATCAAAAATCTTACGAATATTATGCATCTATTAAAACAAAATTAGCATGATTAAGAGATCAGTTGACTAGACTTGAGTAGGTTTTTTGGGTTTTTATATTATTTTTATTTATTATTTTTAATTTTTATGTTTTAATTTTTTAATTTTTTAAAAAAATTTTTTAGAGTAAAGTTTTTTAAAAAATAAGTTTCATTTTTAGAGTAAAGCTTTTTTAAAAAAATAGGTTCTTCCACATTAAAAAATGTTTTCTCTAACTTGAATATAATATATTTGAGTAGGAGTAAGTATTAGAATAAAACTGAAAGACTTTCCGAGTTTTCAATCTCAATTTTAACTAAGACAGTTAGACATAAGCTATCTGAAGATCTCTTTGGCAGGAGTGAAATTAATAATAGTAGCCTATAATACCTTCACGGTAATAAATAAAAACAAAAATATGGACATAAAATAGACATATACTTAGAATAATAGATATTCTAGTTTTTGTGACATATTCTAAATCATAAGATACAATGATTTCTAATGTGATACATAGACCATGATGAATACATATATATATATATATAATTAAATATATATATAATTAATATATATAACTTCCTTTGTAGGTATACTCCTATATATATGCAAACATAGTAGCCATTACCTTGTTGTTTGCCCAAATAAAATTAAAATTAAAATAATGTATCTATATATTTTTTAAAAAAACTTTTAATTTATTTTCCTTAATTTTCAATTTATATTTTCTTCATTTTTAATTTTTTAATTTTAATTTTTAATTATTATTAATTTTTAACTTTTGAATCAATTTTTCCAATAAAAATATCAAGTCGTGTTCAATAGATATTTACATTTATCTATCTTTTCCATTTTTGTCAGTAAATAAATTTTCGAAAAAATAAAATAATAAATACACTAGATAAAGTAAAGTAGATCAAAAAATTTTTAACAATATAAGGGCTATATATTTAAATTTCTAATCATAAGGTTAATTTTGGGGGGATTTTTAATAAAAAAGGAAAAATTTCATAGGCTCATAGTAGAAATTTTCTTATAAAATTTCCTTTTTAGCACATTTCCAACCAAATTGGAAGAAATGTGTATATTAGTTTCACTCTGTCTGTCCGTCTGTCCGTTTACACAAACTTCTACATATTTTAAGATAGAGTGTTAAAATTTTGAATATAGATAGATAGTAATAAAATAATAGGTTCAGCAGAACAAAATTTTCTTCTATCTCTTTTCAGCTCTGAGTTATTCCCCCTCCAAGATCGAAAATTGCCCATATTGACATCTAATAACTTTTAAACCAATAAAAATTTTTGAGGTCTGTAAAAGCCATAACATAGGAAAATCTTTTATCTTAATTGTGAAATTAATAAATTTTTTAAAATTTAATTCTTTGATGTATAAAAATACCGTTATCTTGATACAACTTTTTTTAGTTTTTTTAACACACTGTATTTCCCAAACGGCTTACTATGAAAGGCTGAAATGTATGTACCAAAGAGATATCTAAAAAATAACTAGAGTCTCTGAAGAAATTGTATGCGTATCTCCCCTCCCCTTTCCGTTGTGGCCCTTCGAAAATCAAAAAATTACATTTTTAATTTACTTGTAAAATTATAACTGCACAATATTTTTAAAAACACATATTGAGAAAAGTTTCGAAAATCATATTTCTTTAAAGTGCATTAATTAATAAATTATAATCATTTGCCTCACACTTATAATTAATCAAAATGCATAATCATGTAAAATTTTGCAAAAAACGAACATTTTGCATATTTTTAGGAGCTATATAAATGGAATATTGGATATTATTTCATATCTCATTATATGTTCAATTAAAAGCAAAATTAGGGAAAACTTAAATGATAAGTTTATATATATTTTGCTGGAATAATAAACTTGGAAGGAAAAAAATTAATAAAATCGAACAGGGACACATTTTTTACCTATATTTACCATATCATTTTTTATCTTTCCTATGTATAGTACATTGAAAATACAACTAAAACTGCACAATATACACGTATAGGAATTCCCATTGTTTTAGAATAGCTCATAGTTCTACATGTGGCGATTTTGAGGAAATGTGCTTTTGACAAACCCGGGGTTTGTTTATCGTATTTTTCTTTTCTTTTTTTCCTTTTTCATAATACTATAAACATAAATTCGGCATTTTATATAATTTTATTTTTACTTTTTGAAGATCTGATTATCAGCTTGGATCTGTCACAGATCAAATATCTTACGAATATTTTGCATCTATTAAAACAAAATTAGCATGATTAAGAGATGAGTTGACTAGACCTGAGTAGGTTTTTTGGGTTTTTCTATTATTTTTATTTATTATTTTTAATTTTTATGTTTTAATTTTTTAAAAAAATTTTTTAGAGTAAAGTTTTTTAAAAAATAGGTTTCATTTTTAGAGTAAAGCTTTTTTAAAAAAATAGGTTCTTCCACATTAAAAAAATTTTTCTCTTACTTGAATATAATATATTTGAGTTGGAGTAAGTATTAAAATAAAACTGAAAGACTTCGAGTTTTCAATCTCAATTTTAACTAAGTCAGTTAGACATAAGCTATCTGAAGATCTCTTTGGCAGGAGTGAAATTAATAATAGTAGCCTATAATACCTTCACGGTAATAAATAAAAAATAAAAAAATTGACATAAAATAGACATATACTTAGAATAATAGATATTCTAGTTTTTGTGGCATATTCTAAATCATAAGATACAATGATTTCTAATGTGAAACATAGACCATGATGAATACATATATATATATATAATTAAAAAATTTGATGTGTGATATTGTTATAATTAGTATATATTTTTATATACATAAATGTTTTCCTTTGTAGGTATACTCCTATATATATGCAAATATAGTAGCCATTACCTTGTTGTTTTCCCAAATAAAATTAAAATTAAAATAATGTATCTATATATTTTTTAAAAAAACTTAATTTATTTTCCTTAATTTTCAATTTATATTTTCTTCATTTTTAATTTTTTAATTTTAATTTTTAATTATTATTAATTTTTAACTTTTGAATCAATTTTTACAATCTATCTTTTTAAGATTTTTACCAGTCGTTTTTATGGTTTTTTCAATGTTATATTTATGAAGGATACGCAAATAAAATTTAAGTTTGTAGAAATCAGATGTTTCTCAGCTTAAAAGAATAATTTTTTAAGAGTCTATTCTATCGCGTCGGGGCACCTACCTCGGCTATAACGTACTGGCTCTAAATAAAATTAAAATTAAAAAAATGTATCTATATATTTTTTAAAAAAACTTTTAATTTATTTTCCTTAATTTTCAATTTATATTTTCTTCATTTTTAAGTTTTTAATTTTAATTTTAATTTTTAATTATTATTAATTTTTAACTTTTGAATCAATTTTTACAATCTATCTTTTTAAGATTTTTACCAGTCGTTTTTATGGTTTTTTCAATGTTATATTTATGAAGGATACGCAAATAAAATTTAAGTTTGTAGAAATCAGATGTTTCTCAGCTTAAAAGAATAATTTTTTAAGAGTCTATTCTATCGCGTCGGGGGCACCTACCTCGGCTATAACGTCTTGGCTCGAATATTCCTCAAAATGTAACATCTGCCCATTCAGCAAGATTTATTATCTTTTTGCTGGATTTTTGCTGTTGTACATTTGGGAAAACTGGGTAATCATAACAATTAATATCGTTGAGATAGTTGTGGTTCGTTTTCAGTCATAAGACCAACAAGGGATATAAAAATATCAAGTCGTGTTCAATAGATATTTACTTTTATCTATCTTTTCCATTTGTGTCAGTAAATAAATTTTCGAAAAAATCAAATAATAAATACACTAGATAAAGTAAAGTAGATCAAAAAATGTTTAACAATATAAGGGCTATACATTTAAATTTCTAATCATAAGGTTAATTGTGGGGGGATTTTTAATAAAAAAGGAAAAATTTCATAGGCTCATAGTAGAAATTTTCTTATAAAATTTCCTTTTTGTTTTCTTTTTTTCCTTTTTCATAATACTATAAACATAAATTCGGCATTTTATATAATTTTCTTTTAATTTTTTGAAGATCTGATTATCTGCTTGGGTCTGTCACAGATCAAAAATCTTACGAATATGTTGCATCTATTAAAACAAAATTAGCATGATTAAGAGATGAGTTGACTAGACTTGAGTAGGTTTTTTGGGTTTTATGAAATTATGTGTATCGCGTGATAAATATATTTATTTTAAATTATCTGTTTCCAAAAAAAATATGCATTTGCATAAAAATCCGGGCCCTGATGATGAATACATATATATATATATAATTAAAAAATTTGATGTGTGATATTGTAATTAGTATATATTTTTATATACATAAATGTTTTCCTTTGTAGGTATACTCCTATATATATGCAAATATAGTAGCCATTACCTTGTTGTTTTTCCAAATAAAATTAAAATTAAAATAATGTATCTATATATTTTTTAAAAAAACTTTTAATTTATTTTCCTTAATTTTCAATTTATATTTTCTTCATTTTTAATTTTTTAATTTTAATTTTAATTTTTAATTATTATTAATTTTTAACTTTTGAATCAATTTTTCCAATCTATCTTTGTAAGATTTTATATGTTGCATCTATTAAAACAAAATTAGCATGATTAAGAGATGAGTTGACTAGACTTGAGTAGGTTTTTTGGGTTTTTATATTATTTTTATTTATTATTTTTAATTTTTATGTTTTAATTTTTTAAAAAAATTTTTTAGAGTAAGATTTTAAAAAATAGGTTTTATTTATAGAGTAAATCTTTTTTAAAAAAATAGGTTCTTCCACATTAAAAAATTTTTTCTCTAACTTGAATATAATATATTTGAGTTGGAGTAAGTATTAGAATAAAACTGAAAGACTTTTCGAGTTTTCAATCTCAATTTTAACTAAGACAGTTAGACATAAGCTCTCTGAAGATCTCTTTGGCAGGAGTGAAATTAATAATAGTATCCTATAATACCTTCACGGTAATAAATAAAAACAAAAATATGGACATAAAGTAGACATATACTTAGAATAATAGATATTCTAGTTTTTGTGGCATATTCTAAATAATAAGATACAATGATTTCTAATGTGAAACATAGACCATGATGAACAGGGCCCGGATTTTTATGCACTAAAAACTGTAAAATATGCCCAATAAATATGCATTTAAATTCTTAAAATATGCAATAAAAACATAAAAATATGCGATGAAAACATAAAAATATGCCAAAAATTTTTATATAAAAATTATCTTGTATATGCAAAAAAATAACGAGTTATTTTATTAGTGCATTTATTTAATTAAAAAATAATATTTATATTAAATACTAATTCATTTTAATATCATTAAACGATAATATCTATTTTTGTATTAAAAAACCTTTTACGGCATATACGAGTATGTAATAAAAAAATTATGTAAAGTTATAGTAATTCATTATTTACACCGAAACATATATATTAATTCATTCATTGCTCAATCTGAATTTAAATTCTTGAAAAATTATTCTGATTTTAGTTAAGATCAATTCCACTATATTACACAAACGCTAATTAGTTTAGCCTTTTCACCTGGAACTCTTTGTAGTTTATATTTGATACTGTGAATTATTCCTAGCTGGTCTGACAAAAGAAGTCCTTTTTTTTGTAATTTTATTATTTCAGTTGTCAGAAAACAATAATTTGCAGAAATCATTCCTAAATTATTTTTTAGTCTACTTTTTTTAAAAATTGTTTTGCATTTTTCAATTGAAACGGCATATTCTTCATTTAATCCTAGAATAATTTCATGAAATGCGTCGAAGTGTTCTGTATAATATTGCACAGCTTCCAGCCAGGATCCCCACCTAGTAATAATTGGACTTGGTGGCAACGGTACATCGGGAGCAATTTCTTTAAAATATCTTATTCGGTTTGGTGCTTTAATAAAAACTTTTTTTCCGTTGGATATTAAAACATCCACTTCATCAAAAACAGATCTAATTTTTTCTGCAATTCTATGAATCCCATGAACAATACAGGTTACATGAATTGCTTTCGGATAAAACTTGACATTTGAAGCTGCCTTCAACATGTACCTTGTATAGAAATGAAATAAATATCAATCAAATAGATACCAAAAATTTTGAAATAGAATTTAAATCTACCTGGCACCATCAGTTAAAAAAAGTAACACATTGTATCTACCTGGCACCATCAGTTAAAAAAAGTAACACATTCTATCAAAATCCTGACCCAATAATTTAACTGAATCGTCAAATAATCTGGCGATAGTTACATTGTTTACTTTATCCAGCTCAACAACGTTTATTAAAAATCTTTTTTTTGCTTCAGTTTCATCTGAACTTAAAATACCCACGATAACATTTGCGATATTTCGTTTTTGGACGTCAGTTGTTTCATCTATTGAAAGCCATACTTTCTTATTTTTCACAGCTGTTCTTATACTTTCCATTTGTGCTTCATATAATGGAGTCACATACGATTTCCTTAACGTAGATTCATCTGGTATTTTATATTCCGTATACTTTTCAAAAAAAGATTTCAAATATTTATTTTGTAACTTCCATAAAGGAATATTTGCTGACAAAAAAGCTTTTGAACACTGAATTTTGATTGCAGTTACCAAGAATAATTTCTGGAATAAATGCATTTAATGATTTGTCCGCGGATCTTTTGACTAGTTCGATATGCCTGTTGTTTTTAAATGTTGCACAATCTGTGATTTCCTTTCTATGGAAATTTTAATTGTACAAAAATTGCATAAAACCACTTTACCATCAGTTCTAAAATTTGGTTCAAATTCCTTGATACATCCATTTAGTTTCGAAGCTGTGGTGTTTTTAGTCTTAGGCATTTTGCGATTGTTACCAATATCATATCAAATTAATATTTTATGGTTAAATTACAAATTTTAAATAGAAAATGAAAAGGAAACACGACCAAAACGAACACGACAAAAACGTTTATGTTAAACAATATACTTTCCCTATGACAAATGTGAAAATTAAACAAAATGCTTCCCTAGAAAAATTTATTTATATTAAACAAAATGCTTCCCTAGAAAAATATCCCTCCAGAATATATAGCAGCTACGATAAAGCAAATCCCAGTAAAAAAACGCGTTAACTTTTAAGCGAGAATTCATATGCGACAAATATACATATGCGACAATTTTTATAAATTTTTTGAATTGTTGGCAAAATATGCATTTATATGCACTTATTTTTCAACAATATGCATTTATATGCACTTTTCGTTCAAATATGCATATATGCATAAAATATGCCAAATATGCGAAATCAAATTGATGCCATTTTTCTTGAAATTATGTGTATCGCGTGATAAATATATTTATTTTAAATTATCTGTTTCCAAAAAAAATATGCATTTGCATAAAAATCCGGGCCCTGATGATGAATACATATATATATATATAATTAAAAAATTTGATGTGTGATATTGTAATTAGTATATATTTTTATATACATAAATGTTTTCCTTTGTAGGTATACTCCTATATATATGCAAATATAGTAGCCATTACCTTGTTGTTTTTCCAAATAAAATTAAAATTAAAATAATGTATCTATATATTTTTTAAAAAAACTTTTAATTTATTTTCCTTAATTTTCAATTTATATTTTCTTCATTTTTAATTTTTTAATTTTAATTTTAATTTTTAATTATTATTAATTTTTAACTTTTGAATCAATTTTTCCAATCTATCTTTGTAAGATTTTTACCAGCCTTTTTATGGTTTTTTCAATGTTATATTTATGAAGGATACGCAAATAAAATTTAAGTTTGTAGAAATCAGATGTTTCTCAGCTTAAAAGAATAATTTTTTTAGAGTCTATTCTATCCCGTCGGGGGCACCTACCTCGGCTATAACGTCCTGGCTCGAATATCTATCAGTTCCTCAAAATGTAACATCTGCCCATTCAGCAAGATTTATTATCTTTTTGCTGGATTTTTGCTGTTGTACATTTGGGAAAACTGGGTAATCATAACAATTAATATCGTTGAGATAGTTGTGGTTCGTATTCAGTCATAAGACCAACAAGGGATATAAAAATATCAAGTCGTGTTCAATAGATATTTACTTTTATCTATCTTTTCCATTTTTGTCAGTAAATAAATTTTCGAAAAAATCAAATAATAAATACACTAGATAAAGTAAAGTAGATCAAAAAGTGTTTAACAATATAAGGGCTATATATTTAAATTTCTAATCATAAGGTTAATTATGGGGGGATTTTTAATAAAAAAGGAAAAATTTCATAGGCTCATAGTAGAAATTTTCTTATAAAATTTCCTTTTTCTTTTCTTTTTTTCCTTTTTCATAATACTAGAAACATAAATTCGGCATTTTAAATAATTTTCTTTTTATTTTTTGAAGATCTGATTATCTGCTTGGGTCTGTCACAGATCAAAAATCTTACGAATATTTTGCATCTATTAAAACAAAATTAGCATGATTAAGAGATGAGTTGACTAGACTTGAGTAGGTTTTTTGGGTTTTTCTATTATTTTTATTTATTATTTTTAATTTTTATGTTTTAATTTTTTAATTTTTTAAAAAAATTTTTTAGAGTAAAGTTTTTTAAAAAATAGGTTTCATTTTTAGAGTAAAGCTTTTTTAAAAAAATAGGTTCTTCCACATTAAACAATTTTTTCTCTAACTTGAATATAATATATTTGAGTTGGAGTAAGTATTAAAATGAAACTGAAAGACTTCGAGTTTTCAATCTCAATTTTAACTAAGTCAGTTAGACATAAGCTATCTGATTATCTCTTTGGCAGGAGTGAAATTAATAATAGTAGCCTATAATACCTTCACGGTAATAAATAAAAACAAAAATATGGACATAAAATAGACATATACTTAGAATAATAGATATTCTAGTTTTTGTGGCATATTCTAAATCATAAGATACAATGATTTCTAATGTGAAACATAGACCATGATGAATACATATATATATAATTAAAAAATTTGATGTGTGATATTGTAATTAGTATATATTTTTATATACATAAATGTTTTCCTTTGTAGGTATACTCCTATATATATGCAAATATAGTAGCCATTACCTTGTTGTTTTCCCAAATAAAATAAAAATAAAAATAATGTATCTATATATTTTTTAAAAAAACTTTTAATTTATTTTCCTTAATTTTCAATTTATATTTTCTTCATTTTTAATTATTATTAATTTTTAACTTTTGAATCAATTTTTCCAATCTATCTTTTTAAGATTTTTACCAGCCGTTTTTATGGTTTTTTCAATGTTATATTTATGAAGGATACGCAAATAAAATTTAAGTTTGTAGAAATCAGATGTTTCTCAGCTTAAAAGAATAATTTTTTAAGAGTCTATTCTATCGCGTCGGGGGTACCTACCTCGGCTATAACGTCCTGGCTCGAATATCTATCAGTTCCTCAAAATGTAACATCTGCCCATTCAGCAAGATTTATTATCTTTTTGCTGGATTTTTGCTGTTGTACATTTGGGAAAACTGGGTAATCATAATAATTAATATCGTTGAGATAGTTGTGGTTCGTTTTCAGTCATAAGACCAACAAGGGATATAAAAATATCAAGTCGTGTTCAATAGATATTTACTTTTATCTATCTTTTCCATTTTTGTCAGTAAATAAATTTTCGAAAAAATCAAATAATAAATACACTAGATAAAGTAAAGTAGATCAAAAAGTGTTTAACAATATAAGGGCTATATATTTAAATTTCTAATCATAAGGTTAATTTTTGGGGGATTTTTAATAAAAAAGGAAAAATTTCATAGGCTCATAGTAGAAATTTTCTTATAAAATTTCCTTTTTCTTTTCTTTTTTTCCTTTTTCATAATACTATAAACATAAATTCGGCATTTTATATAATTTTCTTTTTATTTTTTGAGGATCTGATTATCTGCTTGGGTCTGTCACAGATCAAAAATCTTACGAATATTTTGCATCTATTAAAACAAAATTAGCATGATTAAGAGATGAGTTGACTAGACTTGAGTAGGTTTTTTGGGTTTTTCTATTATTTTTATTTATTATTTTTAATTTTTATGTTTTAATTTTTTAATTTTTTAAAAAATTTTTTTAGAGTAAAGTTTTTTAAAAAATAGGTTTCATTTTTAGAGTAAAGCTTTTTTAAAAAAATAGGTTCTTCCACATTAAACAATTTTTTCTCTAACTTGAATATAATATATTTGAGTTGGAGTAAGTATTAGAATAAAACTGAAAGACTTTTCGAGTTTTCAATCTCAATTTTAACTAAGACAGTTAGACATAAGCTATCTGATTATCTCTTTGGCAGGAGTGAAATTAATAATAGTAGCCTATAATACCTTCACGGTAATAAATAAAAACAAAAATATGGACATAAAATAGACATATACTTAGAATAATAGATATTCTAGTTTTTGTGGCATATTCTAAATCATAAGATACAATGATTTCTAATGTGAAACATAGACCATGATGAATACATATATATATATAATTAAAAAATTTGATGTGTGATATTGTAATTAGTATATATTTTTATATACATAAATGTTTTCCTTTGTAGGTATACTCCTATATATATGGAAATATAGTAGCCATTACCTTGTTGTTTTCCCAAATTAAATTAAAATTAAAATAATGTATCTATATATTTTTTAAAAAAACTTTTAATTTAAGTAAGTATTAGAATAAAACTGAAAGACTTTTCGAGTTTTCAATCTCAATTTTAACTAAGACAGTTAGACATAAGCTATCTGAAGATCTCTTTGGCAGGAGTGAAATTAATAATAGTAGCCTATAATACCTTCACGGTAATAAATAAAAACAAAACTATGGACATAAAATCAGGGCCGGAGCTACCATAGGTGCAGAAGGAACACTTGCACAGGGCGCCAAAATTTAAGGGCGGAATAAATAGATTACATTTTCATAAAATATTAAAAAAAAAAAATCAAAATATATTTTATTTTTTTCAAAAATAAATTTTTTCAAAATTTTATGTATTAAAAAAATATTATAACTTAACGAATTTCTTTTTTATATAAATCTCCAGCAAACATTAAATTAAGCTAAATAGTTCATTAAAAAGAGATCTCATATGCATAAATAATATACATATATATTTCTTAGGTCAATGAAAAAACTATGCACCACTCAATGTTTGCTATCCATACAAAATAATTATAATTCTTCAAACTAATAAATAATCTTCTATATGAAAATGGTGCAATATCCAACTGCCGCCCCAATTCAAACAAAACCGCACCAAATTCCATCAAACTAAAAAAAAATTTTCTATATATTTTTGGTGCAAAATCAAACTTCCGCGCCATGAAATGTTCGATAGCCATACAAAATAATTATATTTCATCAAACTTAAAAATTTTCTTCAATATGAAAATGGTGCAGTTTCAAACTTCTGCTCCATAAACGAAATATATGTATATATATAGAGAAAAAAGTTATATAGTCATTCATATAGTATTTATAGATTATAGTATTATGGTATACACAAAGTATATGTATAGTATAGAGAGGAAAACGCTTTTTTCGGTTTGGTTAGTTAAGAAATTAAAAGAGTTTAAATAAAAATAAATAAAAGTAAGTCTGTTATAAGGGATTTCTATAAATATTTCATAAATAAAAAGGAAGAAGAATTTTATATTGTGTTATTGAGCTTTATAAAATATATAATTCCAAATTATCAATTGGCCAAATTTAATTAATTAATAAAACCGAAGTAAATCTTAGTTACCGCAACAATTAATGAAGCTGTAATTGATTAAAATAATTATTTTCAAAGAAAAGTTTTAATTTTTTAAATTAAAACAGCCTGTGTAACTATATTTTAACAGGACAAGCGATCGGGATATCGTTTATTCTGTAACGTACTTTCTTCTTTTGTTTTGAAAGTTTACGCCATAAAAATTTAATTTTATACTTTTTAAAAATAGTTACTTATATTTATTTTGAAATATAATATGCATAACTCAATTTTAATTCATTGTATAAGTCTATAGTATGTATTAGTACGTTCTTTGTAATTAATGTTATTTTGTTTTAATTTTTAAATATTTATATATTATGAGAAGTATACCTCTTTGGGACACCTCATAAAAATAATGCGTCGAAAGACCTACTTCTTGGCTGATGTGGAAACGGTTTTGTAGGGCGGTTTTTTTAGAAAGCGCACCAGGAGCAAAAATCTCTAGCTCCGGCACTGCATAAAATAGACATATACTTAGAATAATAGATATTCTAGTTTTTGTGGCATATTCTAAATCATAAGATACAATGATTTCTAATGTGAAACATAGACCATGATGAATACATATATATATATAATTAAAAAATTTGATGTGTGATATTGTAATTAGTATATATTTTTATATACATAAATGTTTTCCTTTGTAGGTATACTCCTATATATATGGAAATATAGTAGCCATTACCTTGTTGTTTTCCCAAATAAAATTAAAATTAAAATAATGTAGGTATCTATATATTTTTTAAAAAAACTTCTAATTTATTTTCCTTAATTTTCAATTTATATTTTCTTCATTTTTAATTTTTTAATTTTAATTTTAATTTTTAATTATTATTAATTTTTAACTTTTGAATCAATTTTTACAATCTATCTTTTTAAGATTTTTACCAGTCGTTTTTATGGTTTTTTCAATGTTATATTTATGAAGGAAACGCAAATAAAATTTAAGTTTGTAGAAATCAGATGTTTCTCAGCTTAAAAGAATAATTTTTTAAAAGTGTGAATTCCTAAAAGGGAAAGTAAAATAGACTAATTTACATTAATTTACATTAACTAATTTACAATTTACAGTTAAAAATGAAATCTTATTTAATATAAAATATTTGTTTAAGTTGCAATTTGTTTTATGAGAAAAAAATTATGATTCTAGGCTCGTTTATCGCAAGCAATTTATCGCGAAGGAATTCATCGCAAGCAATTTATCGTAAGCAATTCATCGCAAGCAATTCATCGTAAGCAATTCATCGCCAGCAATTTATCACAAGCAATTTATTATTTTATTTAATTATTTAACTCTGGTAGCCAGAACAATCGCGCGATTGTAATAAAATCGCGGGATTGTAATAAATTGAGTTAAATATTCAAATAATTATTAATCAAACATAAGGAAATTTATTGTGTATACAAAAAATAAAAAATGAAAAAAAAAACGATTCTAGGCTCGTTTATCGCAAGCAATTCATCGCGAAGGAATTCATCGCAAGGAATCGACTTTTGCTGCTTCTCCAGCATGGTTATGCTCGGATGGTGGTACAGAAATCACATTTGACTATCCCTTTATGAATTCACATTTCCAGTATATATGTCGGTATGTCGGGATCTTCTCACCTGACCATTACTCTTAAACGGCTTGACCGATTGAGCTCAGGAAGTTGAGCTCGTGCCATCAATGGCTTGGTAACATATAAATTTGGGGCCTTTTGGATTAGGGGGAAGGGGCACGTATGTGTACACTGAGATGTACACATACAAAAATCATGAGGGGTATCAAATGAAAGGTTTTGAAGTGTACATCTCAATGGGGTGTATTTCGTGGGGCTCCGTGTGTCATGTAGAGGCTAAAATGGGGGCAATGTGGGGCTCTACAAGACCTTTCATTTGATACCCCACATGATTTTTCTATGTGTACATCTCAGTGTACATCTCAATGTGGTGTATTTTTTAGGGCGCCGTGTGTCATATAGGGCTAAAACGGGGGCAATGTTGGGCCCCATCTTACAAAAACCATGTGGGGTATCAAATGAAAGGTCTTCAACAGTACATCTCAATGGGTGTTGGGCCCCATCTTACAAAAACCATGTGGGGTATCAAATGAAAGGTCTTCAACAGTACATCTCAGGCCCAAAACGGGGGCAATGTTAGGCCCCATCATACACAAAATCATGTGCGGAATCAAATTAAGGGCTTGAAGAGTACATCTCAATGAGGGTAGTCCGTGGGGCACATTCGATTATACGGGGGCCCAAAAGTGGGTCATGTGGGCCCATTATACAAAAATCATGTGGGGTATTAAATGAAAGGTCTTGAATAGTATATTTAAATGAGCGTAGTCCGTAAAGGCACACTGGGTTACACGAGGTTCCAAAAGGGAGTCATGTGGGTCAACAAGGCCTTAAATCATAAAAATATCGTGTAGGGTATCAAATGAAAGGTCTTGCAGAGTACATCTCGTTTCGTAATGCGTGGGTCAAGTGGCCCCAAAATCTGTTCCGAGAGGTACTCTGGGTCTTGTTGAAATTGAGCAACTGTCAACAATAGTAAGGGAAAGCTAGACCTCTTTATAAATGGCATTAATTCTGATAAGGTCTACTTTCCCTTACTATTGTTGACAGTTGCACAATTTCAACGGGAAAGTACATTGATGTGGTATTATTTGCTTGTTTATTACTTTTTAGTTGAATATTTCTTTAAGGGAAAGGATTTTTAAAAAACTTTTTTATTTATATTTTTTTTACTATATGCAATTGTGCTTTACATTTCGTATTAAAATAGCTTACGCATTCCCAAATAGATTTCTCGTTAGTCACGCGCTCCTTGTTGTAAACAAACCCATCAAGAAGAACTTGTTGTTTACCTCTCTCACTTTCTACGTAAGAAAATTCAAACTCCACTTAGGTATCCCTATTTTTATTCAACTTTATTCTGAATAATTTTTGATTTTTGAAATTAGAAAATATATTTGACAAATATTACCAATTAAGGCTGCTAGATTTTTTTTTGGAAAATAGAAAGTGAATATTTCATTAGGTATATGAATTCATTAGGTATCGGATATTCATCGCCATAAACTTCGCGATGAATATTTCCTTGCGATAAATTGCTTGCGATGAACTGCCTTACGATGAATTGCTTACGATGAATTGCGGTCGATGAACTTTGCTATGAATTTTTTATTGCGATAAACTAGCCGATACCAAAATTATTTATTTAAATTTATGTAATATGATTATAATTATTTCTTAGAATGACAATTATTGTGGGAAATTAAAAATTAAGAATATAAAGTATTTAAATCTATGTAATATGATTTTAATATCTTAGAACTTATATCACTTTTAGTTATGGGAAAAATATATTTTGAATTTAATTTTTTTATATTTATTTATTTATTTCACCAAAACAAGGCACAATATGAAACTTAAATCTATATAAATATACAGGTCTTTATCTTAATTTTTAATTATAATAATATACAAACAATATATTTATTAATTACATACATAAGTACAATAGAATTAAACATACATATAATAAAATAGATATATGTAAGTTATAAGAAAAATATTTTTGTTTATATTTATTTTTTATATATATACATAATAAAGGCAACGTTACTCAATAAAGGAGCGTGTAAGGATAGACTTGAATTGATTTTTTGATATGTCCGAGGAATAACTTTTATTTATTTATTTACCGAAACAAGTTACAAAAATTAAGTCTATATATATATTAAATACATGAATTATTTATATTTCTATTTCTATTATAATTTAACATATTAAGACATTAAAAATAGTATTATAGGTAATTAAAATTTTAAATTTACATTATATTTGACTAGAATTTAAATTTTTTTATTTATATAAGTATTTAAATAACATAGTTTCAATAATGTATAAATATAGAATTATAGGTGTAAGCGTAATTAGGATTAGATAAGGGAGCGTATAATGTTAGACTTGAAGGTGGCTTTCGAAATGTTAGAGGAGAAATTATTGCTGTGTGAGTTGAACGTTATACTGCACCTGTTAATTGGCTCATTCTTAGCATATTCTTTCGTATGTGGATAAGTTTTTAAGAGGCTGGGTCTTGTACGTCTGACGTCGTCATTAAACTTAATTCTATTTATTATAGAAGTTACGTCAATTTTACCCTTCAATACGTCAAAAGTGAAACAAGATGTGAGCACTGAGCGCTTTGTAGAAAGAGGAATTATGTTTAGTAATTTAAGTCTATAAGAGTTTTACTGTGTTTGTTGCAAGTACTTCTACTTGAATGACTCGGTAAATTAGCAAAGTCATTTGGGTTATGTAAATCGCGTAGTGCAAAAAGTAAGAATTGTTTTTGGATCGATTCGATTCTGTCAATATGAATGTGAAAAAAAAGGATCGCAGAAAATAGTAGACACAGAACATGCATATTCAAGGATCGGACGGACGATTGAACAGAATAACTATTTAGTAACCCACACATTGTTAAATTCTTTTTCTCTTCTTTTAATGACACTTAGAAGTTTTTTTGCCTTTGAAACTATTTGGTCGATGTGGCAAGTGAAGCTAAGTTTCACGTCCAACAGAACACCTTCGGTATGATTAGCCCGATTGAGCTGTGTACCATTAATATGATAATAATAATAAAAAATTGATTTTTTTCGGGAGAAACTAATCACATGACATTTTTTTTTTAATTTATTGGAAATACAACCCGTTTTCTAGGTCCTGAAGTTTCTTTTGCAAGAAGATAGAGTCAGACAATGTAGCTATGATTTTATATAGTTTAAGATCATCAGTATAGCAGAGATGTGATATGTCGGCAAGACATTCCGAGATATCCCTGATAAAGATGTTATACAGAAAGGGTCCTAAATGACTACCTTGAGGAACCCCTGATGTGACATCAATACGGGATAAAATAAGTGATATGAAAATAGCCTATTTAACATATGCCCAGTAATTTCAATTGAATGAAGTTTATTTTTTTTAAAAGGTTGTGATCAACCAATACCAATATAATTAACAGGCCAACCACCAAGAAAATATACACATATATAGGTGTAGATGAAGTTATATATAAAGTTTATATGCAAATCTAAGTAGTCTAAGTTTATTTATATTAATAAATAAATTGGAAAGACTCTGCCATTGTTGTAATTAGAATTTTTATTAAAGCTATGTACGGACAGAAAGTGAAAGGTCGTGAAAAAATTATTTATAATTTGTACATTTAAACCTAGTGAATGAAATTTGAAATTGCCAAAATAAAAAGAAAAGCTAAATATAAGTCAAATATATTCGTCCAGCAACATAGCTTAATCGATTAATTCAGTATTTTCTATTTTGACATCTAATCTACATCTACGATCTAC
Organism: Empis stercorea; assembly: GCA_949752835.1. NCBI lineage: Eukaryota > Metazoa > Arthropoda > Insecta > Diptera > Empididae > Empis > Empis stercorea. The sequence continues at coordinate 24,538,894 of OX457086.1, forward strand.
ACCAACACATAGAAAAACGAAACAGCTGATTCAATGGTTGGGCTGTATTATATTGGCATTGGATCAACACTATCAAAAGCTTTGCTAAAGTCAGTGTACACAGCATCTATTTGGTGGCCATATTACATAGAATGTCTGAAGTAAAAAGCAGTTTGTGGTGCTGGAGCGACCTTTCCTAAAATCATGCTGTTGGTCATTTAAAAGTGGGTTAATTATAAAGGAAATTTTGTCACAGACCAATTTTTCAAAAAGCTGATAAAATAGCAATTCCTCTGTAATTGTCTATGCTACATTTGTCACCACTTTTATAAATAGGAGTTAAGAAGGACGACTTCCAGCACGATGGGATTTGTTAAAGATTAAATTTAATGGTATTGATAATTGATGTGCGCAGCTGTGAATAAAACTGGGGGCATTAAATCTGGTCCTGGACCCTTTTTAATATCCAGGTTGAGTAACTCTTTCAGAATCTCATCAAAAGTTAAGGCTAAGGAGTTAATTATTGGATGTGTAGATTGCGATAGGTTATTTTTTGGCTTTGTTGGTGGCTGATAAACTTCAAGAAAACGAGCTGCGAACATATCACAAATTTCACTTGGTGACGATGATGTTTTGTCATCCTTAAACATAGTGCAAGGATAATCATAGCATTTTCTTTTCAAGTTGACAAAATCAAATAATTTTTTAGGATCAGTGATGATTGTTTGACTAAGGTTATTAATATAACAATCATAAGATTCCCTTGCTTTTGATGAGAATTCAGACGCTAGTTTCTGATGAATCTGAATTAATTCAGCATCAGGATTAGGATCGTTTTAAATTTTATAATATGTTTTGTAATGCTCCAAGGTCCTTGTTTAACCATGGCTCAGTAAGTTTGTCTTTTTTTATTTTGGAACGTTTAGTTCTATTAAATTGAAAATCTCATTATAAAATACTGATGAATTGTTATCAAGGTCGGTGGATGAGAGCATGTTGGTCCAGTTGATGGTAGCCAGAGCATTGTCGATATTTTAATAGTCAGCGTTTTTAAAATCAAATACAACTTTTTTGTTGACTATGTTGACTTATTGACTATAGAATTAATTGAAGGAACAGAAATAGCCTTATTGGTGCCTTGTTCTTTCTTGCTTTTTAATATCCAGGTTGAGTAACTCTTTCAGAATCTCATCAAAAGTTAAGGCTAAGGAGTTAATTATTGGATGTGTAGATTGCGATAGGTTATTTTTTGGCTTTGTTGGTGGCTGATAAACTTCAAGAAAACGAGCTGCGAACATATCACAAATTTCACTTGGTGACGATGATGTTTTGTCATCCTTAAACATAGTGCAAGGATAATCATAGCATTTTCTTTTCAAGTTGACAAAATCAAATAATTTTTTAGGATCAGTGATGATTGTTTGACTAAGGTTATTAATATAACAATCATAAGATTCCCTTGCTTTTGATGAGAATTCAGACTCTAGTTTCTGATGAATCTGAATTAATTCAGCATCAGGATTAGGATCGTTTTAAATTTTATAATATATTTTGTAATGCTCCAAGGTCCGTGTTTAACCATGGCTCAGTAAGTTTGTCTTTTTTTATTTTGGAACGTTTAGTTCTATTAAATTGAAAATCTCATTATAAAATACTGATGAATTGTTATCAAGGTCGGTGGATGAGAGCATGTTGGTCCAGTTGATGGTAGCCAGAGCATTGTCGATATTTTAATAGTCAGCGTTTTTAAAATCAAATACTTTTTTGTTGACTATGTTGACTTATTGACTATAGAATTAATTGAAGGAACAGAAATAGCCTTATTGGTGCCTTGTTCTTTCTTGCTCTTTTTTATCTTGGTATGAGTGATTGAACTTTCCATTTTGTTTGCATTTTCCAGACGCGTAATTCGGTTATTCCAGCCAGGGCATTGAACTTAGTGATTCGCGGTGTAGAAATTTGTGGGGATAATGCGGGTGGTTGAACTACTTCAGGACATAATTTAATAATTGCAGAAATTTGGGGTAAACTCGGCGATACTTTAATAACAGGATTGTCAGATTCAATTGACTGTATAGCAATTTCACCGTCGTCTATTAGGTTATTAGCATCATGTAATTCTGCATGAATTGTTAAGTTGTGAAGTGGGTTATAGATAGTCTGAGTTTCCGGTAAAGTATCCAGTTTACCTGATATTAACTTAAGTTATTAAGTTATTATCAACTAATAACAATACGATATTAATTTAAGTTTTTGTACTTACTACTAATATAAACTACCAGTAGATAATTGGACAATCAATAATTAAATTTAATTATAATTAACTGCAAGCAATAAGATTATATTTAAATTAAAAATAATGTATATAAAATGTTGTGAATTGAAGCACCCAGTACTTCAATTGACAACCCAAAAAACAGCTAACTAAATTATTTTGAAATAATATAAAATTATTAATTAAATTTTGCAACATAATTAAATATTAAATTAGAACAAAATTTTGAAGAGTTGATTGGCTAATCGCATGCGATATTTTGGAAAATCAAAAAGCTCTTCAACCAAATAAAATAGCTGTTTTTTGGTAACCAAAGTTAAGTTTAATTTGGGTGTCAAGAAGACACCAACTAAAAAGATTAAGTTTACTTGGAGGTGTCGAATAGACACCAATTAAATTAATTAAATTTTTGGAAGTGTCAAGAAGACACTAAGTAATTAATAATAATATTCAGTAAAAGTTGTTAAAATTAATAGTTAGAATTTTTATTAAAAAAAAAGTAAATTTAATAAAGTTTTATATAATAAGTTTAAATTACATAAGAATTAAAATTGAAATTGAAAGTTAAAAATAAAATGAACATAATTTAAATTATAATTTAAACATTAAAAGAAATAAGTTAACATTAAATAAATAATTACTAGTAATAAATAAAAGTTTATTAAAATATTAAAAATAGTGTTTTAATTGAAAAGAACATAATAGTAAAAGGTAATTTTACTACATTGGCGCTGCGGACAGGATAGGAACTACGTTTCCTATCCAAAAAAAACTTGTGTGCGGTAAAACGTTTCGATTTTTTATAAAAAAACTACACAAAAATTAATTTTTTTTGTTAAAAAAAATATACATTTTAAATACTAAAAGTGAAATAAAAAAAATCAGATCAAATAACAACAGAGCAGACAACAGTAGCAGTATCAACAAACAACAGTAGCAGTATCAACAAACAATAGTAGCAGTATCAACGAAGGCAGTGAAAAACAAAAACAACAACAGAAGAATAAAATCAACAAATTTACTATGTAAGTCAAAAAATGTTAAGGAAAATTATTATATTTATTTATAAAAAAAGAAGGAAGTTTTTAAAACCATAGAAACATTTTTTTTTTTAAATTAAATTTCTAAAAATTCAAATTGATTGTTTAATTAATTATCAAACAAAATCGGATTCAAAATGTATCAAATTAAATCTTAAATAATTATCAAAAAAATTTTTTTTTCAAAAAAGTTATACAAAAAATCAAATTCCTATATACTGCATATAAATATAAAAAAAAAGGTCATATTTTTTTTGTAAAATCCAACAAAACTTGTAAACAAAGTTTATGGATATATATAAATTGTATATAATTTTTTTTGTTAAACAAATTTCCCAACCTTTCCCAATAGTTATCCTAATTTTTTTTATACGAATATAATAAATATTATAAATAAATGCATATCAACAAAGCACACATTAATACATATGGTGCAATTATATAAGTTTTTTTTACTATAAGTCGACCATATATACATATGTATATACATATTTCTTTTTTCGTTGCATTATAATAATTGTGCGTTTTCAGCAATTATTTAAAGTTTTTTTTCTTTGTTGCCTAAATTTTTATTAGCATTAAAATTTTATATACATGGTAGTGTATAAAAAAAAAATAAGGTAATAAAAACAATTAAAGGCAGTATGTGTTAAATTTAATTACAAAAATACTAGGGTTCGTTGATTTTATACTAAAACTGTGTAAAGAAAATACAAGTGCACAGTTTGTATTAAGTTAACTCAGGGCTGTATAAAATCACGTAACCTGGTATAAAGTTTTTTTCTATGTAATAATAAAAAATTGGGATACAAATTTTCTTTGTTACCCAATATTTTTCTTTTCACCCTATATAACTTTAAAAATTTTTTTGTCCTCTTATGACAAAATACTGTATATACATACATACTTATAATTAAAATTTAGCGAATTTTCTTTGTTGAAAAGAAATAATTTCGTAATTTTTTGTTTTTAAAATTTATAATAAATTTTTTTAAAGGTAATTACCCGCAATTTCAATTTATCATTGCAAAACAAAGTCAATCAAAATATTTTTTTTAATCAAACTTACTTAACAAAAATATTTTATAATCATTGCATACCTTTAGGAGATAAATAAAACATTTTTGGGTATTTTTAAAAAAAAAGTGAACTTTTAGAAGTAAATATAATAATAAAGTTTTTTAAAAAAAAAATTATATATATTCATCGGTTTTGGATTGGTTTTTATAATAAAATTTAAAAAAAAAATATGTATTAATAAAATTTTATAACTATATTGAATTGGATTTCTTTTTTTTTCGACCCCTAAAATATAATTATACTAAATTTACATTTTATATCAAAATTTCATTAATTTTTTTTTGTTCGTAATGACGAAAATTATATATACATATATATAAAGGGATATATATATTTATTTGCAAAATGCGTTTGATCATTTTTATATAAAATATTGTTGTCAACTTAATTGATATTAATATTAATATTTTAAATGACGTACGTAAGTTTCATTAGAAAAAAGCGCGTTTTTTTTGTAAAAGCATTCATATTATGAAAATTTATTAACAATTTTTTTGAATAAAAATTTTATTGCATAATTTTAGGAGTTAGGGAATTTATATTTTTTTATGTCGAAAAAAAAAAATTTTTATTGCATATATTCAGGATTAAAAATAAAATAAATAAAAAATGAGTATTTTATTTTCAATAATTTTATTAAATTGGAATGAGTTTCGTTAAATAAGATAAAATTTAAATTAAAAATAATTTTTAGGAAAAATACAAACACAATTTTACGAGCTTAAAATTTTTTTTTTTCAGAATAAAAAATTCGACCCCTAAAAATTAAGTATACAAAATTTTTTTTCACTTTTTACTGAAATTTAATAAAATGATGACCCCTAAATCATAATATAAAAAAGGGCGTATTTACATTGTTGTTGTTGTAATTTTTTTTTAATAAGGAAACTAATGTCGCAAAAATCAAAAACCCCAACTTTAGCGCAATCTATTTTAAAATTTTCGAAGCGAATTTCTACTTTTTCATTTCTAAATTCAAGTCCAGAATTTGAAGATTCGGACGAAAAAACTAAAACAAACATCGAAAATATAGAAGAAGAACCAAATTTAGAAGTATTAAATAAAAACAATTTTTCTGATTTTTTACACCAAGTGCAGTAAGACAGAGTGTCGGAAAACAGAAAAAGCTTTAGAACATTAAGATGCGGGGTAAAATATAATAGAATTGGTCCAATAAGAAGACCTAAAAAAGCAAGGAAAAATAAAGTGATTATTACTAAAACGGAAAGAAGAAGTTTAAATATTAAAAAATCCGACAAAATTAATCCAATAAATGACCCCCATTTCTTTAGTAACAGAACGATGAATAGGCCAGGACCATCAGGGTTAAATTCGACCCCTATTCCGCCTCCACCACCACGTCAGTTACCCGTACAACATGAGTACAACGCGGAAAATTTCACTAATGACAACTCTTACCATTTGGAACCAACGCTCTTACCGGTTGAAAAAATTATTAAGACATTTTTGGTACACGTTCCAACATTTTCAGGCATAGGGTTGGACATTGAAAACGAACTAAACAATTTTCTGGAGTTGGCTCAACAATCATACGAGTTAACGAGGGATGAGCAAAAAGGCATACTTTTACGGATTTTAATTACCAGTAAATTAACAGGTGCGGCCAACGCTCTTTTTAGATATGCCAACGTCGAAAATTTTACACAATACAAGGATATTTTAAGAAACCGTTTCATAGAAAGTAAAGATATGGCTACTTTAGCCTCGGAAATTATGGGAATGTACCAATATGAAACGGAAACTGTAGAACTTTTTGGAGAACGAATATCCGAAAAATTGGCCGCGTATCAGAACAGGGTAAATTAGAGATATAACAACGAGGGACGAGCATTGATAAACGAGATGGAGATTACAGCAAAGAGAGTGTTTTTGGGAGGACTGCGATCAGCAGAGTTAAAACAATATCTATTATTTAAAAATCCGGAAAATTTACGAGTCTCTATAGGAGCAGCTCGACAATATCTGAATGAAACTCGAAATTTAGGCGGCATCAGAAGTTCTAATACATCAAGCAACAATCAAGCAGTCGTAGGGGATCAAATGATAACATTAATTACAACGATGATGAAAAAATTAAACGAAAATGGACTACAAGCAGAACAACCCAACAAAAACAAATTTAGTAATGGCAATCATCAGCGAAGTTTTAACAATAACAATAATTTTAGGAACAACCAACAGCACAATAATAACATGCGCAATAATTTCAACGCTGGAAGTAGAAATCTAAATAACAACAACAACAACAACAATTTTAGTAATAACTATAAGCAATTTTCAAATAATAATAATAATAATTTTAATAACAATAAGACCCCGTTCAATAACTATAATAAGACCCCTAATAGATTGAACAATAATAATGGTAGTATGTTTAACGGAAATAACTACCAATCTAATTATAATAGTAATAATAATAATCATAATAATATTAGGAATACAAATATTGCTAACAGAGGACCTAATTCAAATCCTCTTATAAAATGTTTCAAATGTGGTAAACAAGGCCACATAAGTAGAGATTGTACAATGCAATTTCATTTAAATAAGGAAGTAAAACATTTGCGGAATTTACGGACACGAATCCGCTAATTGTTTAAAACCACGTGCAGGGAATAACGGCGAAAGCCCACAAAGAGTTTTAGTAGTAACCAACACGGAAACCACTTGTGAATGGTGTGCAAGGGAAGGTCGCAAAATATTGAATTGCGAAGCACGTCAATCTTATGAATCTAGAATGGCGTTAGTCTCGGGAAACGAGAATGGAGTGAACTAAAAAAGCCCAGCTCATTCCATACGGAGGGCACAACAACCACCTTACAGGAGCCTATAGTTCAATTAGCTTTAGATATAGCCAAAACAGACAAAGTAAAGTTATTAGTAGACACAGGAGCTCAGGTTAGTTTAATAAAAAATTCAACATTGAAAAAAGGAACACAAATATGTACAGATAATAAGGTACAAATAAGTTCAATAAAAAATGTGAGCTCCACTTTAGGTTCCTGTGAGAGTAAATTTTTATTAGGGCAAAATTTTAAATGCGATTTCCAAGTTACAGATAATGATATTAAGTTACCAGTTGATGGTATTTTAGGGAACAATTTTTTGTCCCCTAATTGTAATATTTTAGGACCCCAAAAACAATTACAATTTCCAAAAACAAAAACAAACAATTCGGAATTTTATATTCCATTTTCACAAAAACAAAATGAAAAAATAAATATGCATTGTATTAAAGATTCAAATCAATTAAACGCGGTAAAGATACAACAATTACGAAAAATTTATGATAACGTACAGGAGAGTTTTAAGGAAAATAATGGAGTTATGGAAGTAATAGAAAATAAAGAGGAAGTTATTGAAGAAACTAATGACATATTAAGTGAAAATAGTAGTAAATTAAAGGAGGAGGATATTATTGTAGTGAATGCGGAAGTTATGAAAGTAAATGATGAAGTTAGTAATGAGGAATATAATATTAATTATGACGTAGAAGGAGAGGAAGTAGTAAATGATGAGGTTAGTAATGAGGAATATAATAATAGTTATGACATAGAAAATAAAAATTTGGAAAATATTGAAAGTATCAATGAAGAAGTAATGAATAATGATGTAATAATTGGTTTAAATAATAATGTAATAGCAGACGAAATTAAAGTGCATAAAATGGACAATGCAATGGAAATTAAAAATAAAGAAGTATCTGAATCTAATAATGTTAAATGTGAAAAAATGGAAATTAATGGAATAATAAAATCAACGAAAATTATAGTACCAGCACGCATGGAAAAGGCAATCAGTCTCCCTACAACGGAAGAGGGAGAATTCTTTTGCGAAGCTCAACAAATAAAACCAGGCGTGTTTTTAGGAAATTGTTTGGTAAAAGGTAAAAATAATACTGTAACTGTTTGTGTAGTTAACGTAAACACGGAAAATGTAGTAATCGAAAACGTAAATTTAAAATTGACCCCTATTCAAAATTTTAAAATAAAACCCCTAAAAAATGACCCCCAAACCACACCAAAAGTCAAAGAAAAAGTTAAAAAACCACGTGGGAAACGTAAATGCGCACCAATTGCGGATGTTTATAGGTTATTCGAGGAGGAACACTCATTCAATGGTTATCATGAGGAGGAAGTAGGAAATAATTTAGAAAACGAAAGAATAGATTTATTAAAAAATTTGCTGAAAAAGAATTCTACGCTAACCTTAGAGGGACAGGACACAATCGACAAAATTTGTGAAGAATGTAATGACATATTTCACTTGCCCGGCGACAGGTTAACGCATACAGACGTTATTACACATAAAATACGGACGACCCCCGAACAAGTTCCCATCAATAGTAGACAATATCGGCTAGCAGAATGTCATAAAAAGGTAATTAATGAAGAAATAAAAAATTTACTGGAGGAGGATATTATACAACCAAGCAGAAGCCCTTGGAACTCCCCTCTCTTAGTAGTGCCAAAAAAGGCTGGACCTGAAGGAGAGAAACGATACAGGGTGGTAGTAGATTTCAGAAAAATCAACGAAGTGACATTGGGAGACGCGCTACCAAGGATAGCGGACATAATAGATCAACTAGGGGGATCGCTATATTTCTCAACGTTGGATTTAGCAAGTGGCTACCACCAGGTGGCAGTTGATCCTGAGGATAGAGAAAAAACGGCGTTTAGCACAATTTTCGGACATTATGAGTTTAAAAGGATGCCGTTTGGTCTCTCAGGGGCACCTGCTACCTTTCAGCGGTTAATTAATCATATACTAACTGGATTACAAGGATTCAAATGTTTCGTCTATTTAGACGATATTGTAATATATGGAAGAACGCTACGGGATCACGACATTGAAAACGAACTAAACAATTTTCTGGAGTTGGCTCACCAATCATACGAGTTAACGAGGGATGAGCAAAAAGGCATACTTTTACGGATTTTAATTACCAGTAAATTAACAGGTGCGGCCAACGCTCTTTTTAGATATGCCAACGTCGAAAATTTTACACAATACAAGGATATTTTAAGAAACCGTTTCATAGAAAGTAAAGATATGGCTACTTTAGCCTCGGAAATTATGGGAATGTACCAATATGAAACGGAAACTGTAGAACTTTTTGGAGAACGAATATCCGAAAAATTGGCCGCGTATCAGAACAGGGTAAATTAGAGATGTAACAACGAGGGACGAGCATTGATAAACGAGATGGAGATTACAGCAAAGAGAGTGTTTTTGGGAGGACTGCGATCAGCAGAGTTAAAACAATATCTATTATTTAAAAATCCGGAAAATTTACGAGTCTCTATAGGAGCAGCTCGACAATATCTGAATGAAACTCGAAATTTAGGCGGCATTGGAAGTTCTAATACATCAAGCAACAATCAAGCAGTCGTAGGGGATCAAATGATAACATTAATTACAACGATGATGAAAAAATTAAACGAAAATGGACTACAAGCAGAACAACCCAACAAAAACAAATTTAGTAATGGCAATCATCAGAGAAGTTTTAACAATAACAATAATTTTAGGAATAACCAACAGCACAATAATAACATGCGCAATAATTTCAACGCTGGAAGTAGAAATCTAAATAACAACAACAACAACAACAATTTTAGTAATAATTATAAGCAATTTTCAAATAATAATAATAATAATTTTAATAACAATAAGACCCCGTTCAATAACTATAATAAGACCCCTAATAGATTGAACAATAATAATGGTAGTATGTTTAACGGAAATAACTACCAATCTAATTATAATAGTAATAATAATAATCATAATAATATTAGGAATACAAATATTGCTAACAGAGGACCTAATTCAAATCCTCTTATAAAATGTTTCAAATGTGGTAAACAAGGCCACATAAGTAGAGATTGTACAATGCAATTTCATTTAAATAAGGAAGTAAAACATTGTGCCAATTGCGGAATTTACGGACACGAATCCGCTAATTGTTTAAAACCACGTGCAGGGAATAACGGCGCAAGCCCACAAAGAGTTTTAGCAGTAACCAACACGGAAACCACTTGTGAATGGTGTGCAAGGGAAGGTCACAAAATATTGAATTGCGAAGCACGTCAATCTTATGAATCTAGAATGGCGTTAGTCTCGGGAAACGAGAATGGAGTGAACTAAAAAAGCCCAGCTCATTCCATACGGAGGGCACAACAACCACCTTACAGGAGCCTATAGTTCAATTAGCTTTAGATATAGCCAAAACAGACAAAGTAAAGTTATTAGTAGACACAGGAGCTCAGGTTAGTTTAATAAAAAATTCAACATTGAAAAAAGGAACACAAATATGTACAGATAATAAGGTACAAATAAGTTCAATAAACAATGTGATCTCCACTTTAGGTTCCTGTGAGGGTAAATTTTTATTAGGGCAAAATTTTAAATGCGATTTCCAAGTTACAGATAATGATATTAAGTTACCAGTTGATGGTATTTTAGGGAACAATTTTTTGTCCCCTAATTGTAATATTTTAGGACCCCAAAAACAATTACAATTTCCAAAAACAAAAACAAACAATTCGGAATTTTATATTCTATTTTCACAAAAACAAAATGAAAAAATAAATATGCATTGTATTAAAGATTCAAATCAATTAAACGCGGTAAAGATACAACAATTACGAGAAATTTATGATAACGTACAGGAGAGTTTTAAGGAAAATAATGGAGTTATGGAAGTAATAGAAAATAAAGAGGAAGTTATTGAAGAAACTAATGACGTATTAAGTGAAAATAGTAGTAAATTAAAGGAGGAGGATATTATTGTAGTGAATGCGGAAGTTATGAAAGTAAATGATGAAGTTAGTAATGAGGAATATAATATTAATTATGACGTAGAAGGAGAGGAAGTAGTAAATGATGAGGTTAGTAATGAGGAATATAATAATAGTTATGACATAGAAAATAAAAATTTGGAAAATATTGAAAGTATCAATGAAGAAGTAATGAATAATGATGTAATAATTGGTTTAAATAATAATGTAACAGCAGACGAAATTAAAGTGCATAAAATGGACAATGCAATGGAAATTAAAAATAAAGAAGTATCTGAATCTAATAATGTTAAATGTGAAAAAATGGAAATTAATGGAATAATAAAATCAACGAAAATTATAGTACCAGCACGCATGGAAAAGGCAATCAGTCTCCCTACAACGGAAGAGGGAGAATTCTTTTGTGAAGCTCAACAAATAAAACCAGGCGTGTTTTTAGGAAATTGTTTGGTAAAAGGTAAAAATAATACTGTAACTGTTTGTGTAGTTAACGTAAACACGGAAAATGTAGTAATCGAAAACGTAAATTTAAAATTGACCCCTATTCAAAATTTTAAAATAAAACCCCTAAAAAATGACCCCCAAACCACACCAAAAGTCAAAGAAAAAGTTAAAAAACCACGTGGGAAACGTAAATGCGCACCAATTGCGGATGTTTATAGGTTATTCGAGGAGGAACACTCATTCAATGGTTATCATGAGGAGGAAGTAGGAAATAATTTAGAAAACGAAAGAATAGATTTATTAAAAAATTTGCTGCAAAAGAATTCTACGCTAACCTTAGAGGAACAGGACACAATCGACAAAATTTGTGAAGAATGTAATGACATATTTCACTTGCCCGGCGACAGGTTAACGCATACAGACGTTATTACACATAAAATACGGACGACCCCGGAACAAGTTCCCATCAATAGTAGACAATATCGGCTAGCAGAATGTCATAAAAAGGTAATTAATGAAGAAATAAAAAATTTACTGGAGGAGGATATTATACAACCAAGCAGAAGCCCTTGGAACTCCCCTCTCTTAGTAGTGCCAAAAAAGGCTGGACCTGAAGGAGAGAAACGATACAGGGTGGTTTGGTCTCTCAGGGGCACCTGCTACCTTTCAGCGCTTAATGAATCATATACTAACTGGATTACAAGGATTCAAATGTTTCGTCTATTTAGACGATATTGTAATATATGGAAGAACGCTACGGGAGCACGACATTGAAAACGGACTAAACAATTTTCTGGAGTTGGCTCACCAATCATACGAGTTAACGAGGGATGAGCAAAAAGGCATACTTTTACGGATTTTAATTACCAGTAAAATAACAGATGCGGCCAACGCTCTTTTTAGATATGCCAACGTCGAAAATTTTACACAATACAAGGATATTTTAAGAAACCGTTTCATAGAAAGTAGAGATATGGCTACTTTAGCCTCGGAAATTATGGGAATGTACCAATATGAAACGGAAACTGTAGAACTTTTTGGAGAACGAATATCCGAAAAATTGGCCGCGTATCAGAACAGGGTAAATTAGAGATATAACAACGAGGGACGAGCATTGATAAACGAGATGGAGATTACAGCAAAGAGAGTGTTTTTGGGAGGACTGCGATCAGCAGAGTTAAAACAATATCTATTATTTAAAAATCCGGAAAATTTACGAGTCTCTATAGGAGCAGCTCGACAATATCTGAATGAAACTCGAAATTTAGGCGGCATTGGAAGTTCTAATACATCAAGCAACAATCAAGCAGTCGTAGGGGATCAAATGATAACATTAATTACAACGATGATGAAAAAATTAAACGAAAATGGACTACAAGCAGAACAACCCAACAAAAACAAATTTAGTAATGGCAATCATCAGAGAAGTTTTAACAATAACAATAATTTTAGGAATAACCAACAGCACAATAATAACATGCGCAATAATTTCAACGCTGGAAGTAGAAATCTAAATAACAACAACAACAACAACAATTTTAGTAATAATTATAAGCAATTTTCAAATAATAATAATAATAATTTTAATAACAATAAGACCCCGTTCAATAACTATAATAAGACCCCTAATAGATTGAACAATAATAATGGTAGTATGTTTAACGGAAATAACTACCAATCTAATTATAATAGTAATAATAATAATTATAATAATATTAGGAATACAAATATTGCTAACAGAGGACCTAATTCAAATCCTCTTATAAAATGTTTCAAATGTGGTAAACAAGGCCACATAAGTAGAGATTGTACAATGCAATTTCATTTAAATAAGGAAGTAAAACATTGTGCCAATTGCGGAATTTACGGACACGAATCCGCTAATTGTTAAAAACCACGTGCAGGGAATAACGGCGCAAGCCCACAAAGAGCTTTAGCAGTAACCAACACGGAAACCACTTGTGAATGGTGTGCAAGGGAAGGTCACAAAATATTGAATTGCGAAGCATGTCAATCTTATGAATCTAGAATGGCGTTAGTCTCGGGAAACGAGAATGGAGTGAACTAAAAAAGCCCAGCTCATTCCATACGGAGGGCACAACAACCACCTTACAGGAGCCTATAGTTCAATTAGCTTTAGATATAGCCAAAACAGACAAAGTAAAGTTATTAGTAGACACAGGAGCTCAGGTTAGTTTAATAAAAAATTCAACATTGAAAAAAGGAACACAAATATGTACAGATAATAAGGTACAAATAAGTTCAATAAACAATGTGAGCTCCACTTTAGGTTCCTGTGAGGGTAAATTTTTATTAGGGCAAAATTTTAAATGCGATTTCCAAGTTACAGATAATGATATTAAGTTACCCGTTGATGGTATTTTAGGAAACAATTTTTTGTCCCCTAATTGTAATATTTTAGGACCCCAAAAACAATTACAATTTCCAAAAACAAAAACAAACAATTCGGAATTTTATATTCCATTTTCACAAAAACAAAATGAAAAAATAAATATGCATTGTATTAAAGATTCAAATCAATTAAACGCGGTAAAGATACAACAATTACGAGAAATTTATGATAACGTACAGGAGAGTTTTAAGGAAAATAATGGAGTTATGGAAGTAATAGAAAATAAAGAGGAAGTTATTGAAGAAACTAATGACGTATTAAGTGAAAATAGTAGTAAATTAAAGGAGGAGGATATTATTGTAGTGAATGCGGAAGTTATGAAAGTAAATGATGAAGTTAGTAATGAGGAATATAATATTAATTATGACGTAGAAGGAGAGGAAGTAGTAAATGATGAGGTTAGTAATGAGGAATATAATAATAGTTATGACATAGAAAATAAAAATTTGGAAAATATTGAAAGTATCAATGAAGAAGTAATGAATAATGATGTAATAATTGGTTTAAATAATAATGTAATAGCAGACGAAATTAAAGTGCATAAAATGGACAATGCAATGGAAATTAAAAATAAAGAAGTATCTGAATCTAATAATGTTAAATGTGAAAAAATGGAAATTAATGGAATAATAAAATGAACGAAAATTATAGTACCAGCACGCATGGAAAAGGCAATCAGTCTCCCTACAACGGAAGAGGGAGAATTCTTTTGTGAAGCTCAACAAATAAAACCAGGCGTGTTTTTAGGAAATTGTTTGGTAAAAGGTAAAAATAATACTGTAACTGTTTGTGTAGTTAACGTAAACACGGAAAATGTAGTAATCGAAAACGTAAATTTAAAATTGACCCCTATTCAAAATTGTAAAATAAAACCCCTAAAAAATGACCCCCAAACCACACCAAAAGTCAAAGAAAAAGTTAAAAAACCACGTGGGAAACGTAAATGCGCACCAATTGCGGATGTTTATATGTTATTCGAGGAGGAACACTCATTCAATGGTTATCATGAGGAGGAAGTAGGAAATAATTTAGAAAACGAAAGAATAGATTTATTAAAAAATTTGCTGAAAAAGAATTCTACGCTAACCTTAGAGGAACAGGACACAATCGACAAAATTTGTGAAGAATGTAATGACATATTTCACTTGCCCGGCGACAGGTTAACGCATACAGACGTTATTACACATAAAATACGGACGACCCCGGAACAAGTTCCCATCAATAGTAGACAATATTGGCTAGCAGAATGTCATAAAAAGGTAATTAATGAAGAAATAAAAAATTTACTGGAGGAGGATATTATACAACCAAGCAGAAGCCCTTGGAACTCCCCTCTCTTAGTAGTGCCAAAAAAGGCTGGACCTGAAGGAGAGAAACGATACAGGGTGGTAGTAGATTTCAGAAAAATCAACGAAGTGACATTGGGAGACGCGTTTCCCCTACCAAGGATAGCGGACATAATAGATCAACTAGGGGGATCGCTATATTTCTCAACGTTGGACTTAGCAAGTGGCTACCACCAGGTGGCAGTTGATCCTGAGGATAGAGAAAAAACGGCGTTTAGCACAATTTTCGGACATTACGAGTTTAAAAGGATGCCGTTTGGTCTCTCAGGGGCACCTGCTACCTTTCAGCGCTTAATGAATCATATACTAACTGGATTACAAGGATTCAAATGTTTCGTCTATTTAGACGATATTGTAATATATGGAAGAACGCTACGGGAGCACGACATTGAAAACGGACTAAACAATTTTCTGGAGTTGGCTCACCAATCATACGAGTTAACGAGGGATGAGCAAAAAGGCATACTTTTACGGATTTTAATTACCAGTAAAATAACAGATGCGGCCAACGCTCTTTTTAGATATGCCAACGTCGAAAATTTTACACAATACAAGGATATTTTAAGAAACCGTTTCATAGAAAGTAGAGATATGGCTACTTTAGCCTCGGAAATTATGGGAATGTACCAATATGAAACGGAAACTGTAGAACTTTTTGGAGAACGAATATCCGAAAAATTGGCCGCGTATCAGAACAGGGTAAATTAGAGATATAACAACGAGGGACGAGCATTGATAAACGAGATGGAGATTACAGCAAAGAGAGTGTTTTTGGGAGGACTGCGATCAGCAGAGTTAAAACAATATCTATTATTTAAAAATCCGGAAAATTTACGAGTCTCTATAGGAGCAGCTCGACAATATCTGAATGAAACTCGAAATTTAGGCGGCATTGGAAGTTCTAATACATCAAGCAACAATCAAGCAGTCGTAGGGGATCAAATGATAACATTAATTACAACGATGATGAAAAAATTAAACGAAAATGGACTACAAGCAGAACAACCCAACAAAAACAAATTTAGTAATGGCAATCATCAGAGAAGTTTTAACAATAACAATAATTTTAGGAATAACCAACAGCACAATAATAACATGCGCAATAATTTCAACGCTGGAAGTAGAAATCTAAATAACAACAACAACAACAACAATTTTAGTAATAATTATAAGCAATTTTCAAATAATAATAATAATAATTTTAATAACAATAAGACCCCGTTCAATAACTATAATAAGACCCCTAATAGATTGAACAATAATAATGGTAGTATGTTTAACGGAAATAACTACCAATCTAATTATAATAGTAATAATAATAATTATAATAATATTAGGAATACAAATATTGCTAACAGAGGACCTAATTCAAATCCTCTTATAAAATGTTTCAAATGTGGTAAACAAGGCCACATAAGTAGAGATTGTACAATGCAATTTCATTTAAATAAGGAAGTAAAACATTGTGCCAATTGCGGAATTTACGGACACGAATCCGCTAATTGTTAAAAACCACGTGCAGGGAATAACGGCGCAAGCCCACAAAGAGCTTTAGCAGTAACCAACACGGAAACCACTTGTGAATGGTGTGCAAGGGAAGGTCACAAAATATTGAATTGCGAAGCATGTCAATCTTATGAATCTAGAATGGCGTTAGTCTCGGGAAACGAGAATGGAGTGAACTAAAAAAGCCCAGCTCATTCCATACGGAGGGCACAACAACCACCTTACAGGAGCCTATAGTTCAATTAGCTTTAGATATAGCCAAAACAGACAAAGTAAAGTTATTAGTAGACACAGGAGCTCAGGTTAGTTTAATAAAAAATTCAACATTGAAAAAAGGAACACAAATATGTACAGATAATAAGGTACAAATAAGTTCAATAAACAATGTGAGCTCCACTTTAGGTTCCTGTGAGGGTAAGTTTTTATTAGGGCAAAATTTTAAATGCGATTTCCAAGTTACAGATAATGATATTAAGTTACCCGTTGATGGTATTTTAGGAAACAATTTTTTGTCCCCTAATTGTAATATTTTAGGACCCCAAAAACAATTACAATTTCCAAAAACAAAAACAAACAATTCGGAATTTTATATTCCATTTTCACAAAAACAAAATGAAAAAATAAATATGCATTGTATTAAAGATTCAAATCAATTAAACGCGGTAAAGATACAACAATTACGAGAAATTTATGATAACGTACAGGAGAGTTTTAAGGAAAATAATGGAGTTATGGAAGTAATAGAAAATAAAGAGGAAGTTATTGAAGAAACTAATGACGTATTAAGTGAAAATAGTAGTAAATTAAAGGAGGAGGATATTATTGTAGTGAATGCGGAAGTTATGAAAGTAAATGATGAAGTTAGTAATGAGGAATATAATATTAATTATGACGTAGAAGGAGAGGAAGTAGTAAATGATGAGGTTAGTAATGAGGAATATAATAATAGTTATGACATAGAAAATAAAAATTTGGAAAATATTGAAAGTATCAATGAAGAAGTAATGAATAATGATGTAATAATTGGTTTAAATAATAATGTAATAGCAGACGAAATTAAAGTGCATAAAATGGACAATGCAATGGAAATTAAAAATAAAGAAGTATCTGAATCTAATAATGTTAAATGTGAAAAAATGGAAATTAATGGAATAATAAAATCAACGAAAATTATAGTACCAGCACGCATGGAAAAGGCAATCAGTCTCCCTACAACGGAAGAGGGAGAATTCTTTTGCGAAGCTCAACAAATAAAACCAGGCGTGTTTTTAGGAAATTGTTTGGTAAAAGGTAAAAATAATACTGTAACTGTTTGTGTAGTTAACGTAAACACGGAAAATGTAGTAATCGAAAACGTAAATTTAAAATTGACCCCTATTCAAAATTTTAAAATAAAACCCCTAAAAAATGACCCCCAAACCACACCAAAAGTCAAAGAAAAAGTTAAAAAACCACGTGGGAAACGTAAATGCGCACCAATTGCGGATGTTTATAGGTTATTCGAGGAGGAACACTCATTCAATGGTTATCATGAGGAGGAAGTAGGAAATAATTTAGAAAACGAAAGAATAGATTTATTAAAAAATTTGCTGAAAAAAAATTCTACGCTAACCTTAGAGGAACAGGACACAATCGACAAAATTTGTGAAGAATGTAATGACATATTTCACTTGCCCGGCGACAGGTTAACGCATACAGACGTTATTACACATAAAATACGGACGACCCCGGAACAAGTTCCCATCAATAGTAGACAATATCGGCTAGCAGAATGTCATAAAAAGGTAATTAATGAAGAAATAAAAAATTTACTGGAGGAGGATATTATACAACCAAGCAGAAGCCCTTGGAACTCCCCTCTCTTAGTAGTGCCAAAAAAGGCTGGACCTGAAGGAGAAACGATACAGGGTGGTAGTAGATTTCAGAAAAATCAACGAAGTGACATTGGGAGACGCGTTTTCCCTACCAAGGATAGCGGACATAATAGATCAACTAGGGGGATCGCTATATTTCTCAACGTTGGATTTAGCAAGTGGCTACCACCAGGTGGCAGTTGATCCTGAGGATAGAGAAAAAACGGCGTTTAGCACAATTTTCGGACATTACGAGTTTAAAAGGATGCCGTTTGGTCTCTCAGGGGCACCTGCTACCTTTCAGCGCTTAATGAATCATATACTAACTGGATTACAAGGATTCAAATGTTTCGTCTATTTAGACGATATTGTAATATATGGAAGAACGCTACGGGATCACGACATTGAAAACGAACTAAACAATTTTCTGGAGTTGGCTCACCAATCATACGAGTTAACGAGGGATGAGCAAAAAGGCATACTTTTACGGATTTTAATTACCAGTAAATTAACAGGTGCGGCCAACGCTCTTTTTAGATATGCCAACGTCGAAAATTTTACACAATACAAGGATATTTTAAGAAACCGTTTCATAGAAAGTAAAGATATGGCTACTTTAGCCTCGGAAATTATGGGAATGTACCAATATGAAACGGAAACTGTAGAACTTTTTGGAGAACGAATATCCGAAAAATTGGCCGCGTATCAGAACAGGGTAAATGAGAGATATAACAACGAGGGACGAGCATTGATAAACGAGATGGAGATTACAGCAAAGAGAGTGTTTTTGGGAGGAATGCGATCAGCAGAGTTAAAACAATATCTATTATTTAAAAATCCGGAAAATTTACGAGTCTCTATAGGAGCAGCTCGACAATATCTGAATGAAACTCGAAATTTAGGCGGCATTGGAAGTTCTAATACATCAAGCAACAATCAAGCAGTCGTAGGGGATCAAATGATAACATTAATTACAACGATGATGAAAAAATTAAACGAAAATGGACTACAAGCAGAACAACCCAACAAAAACAAATTTAGTAATGGCAATCATCAGAGAAGTTTTAACAATAACAATAATTTTAGGAATAACCAACAGCACAATAATAACATGCGCAATAATTTCAACGCTGGAAGTAGAAATCTAAATAACAACAACAACAACAACAATTTTAGTAATAATTATAAGCAATTTTCAAATAATAATAATAATAATTTTAATAACAATAAGACCCCGTTCAATAACTATAATAAGACCCCTAATAGATTGAACAATAATAATGGTAGTATGTTTAACGGAAATAACTACCAATCTAATTATAATAGTAATAATAATAATCATAATAATATTAGGAATACAAATATTGCTAACAGAGGACCTAATTCAAATCCTCTTATAAAATGTTTCAAATGTGGTAAACAAGGCCACATAAGTAGAGATTGTACAATGCAATTTCATTTAAATAAGGAAGTAAAACATTGTGCCAATTGCGGAATTTACGGACACGAATCCGCTAATTGTTTAAAACCACGTGCAGGGAATAACGGCGCAAGCCCACAAAGAGTTTTAGCAGTAACCAACACGGAAACCACTTGTGAATGGTGTGCAAGGGAAGGTCACAAAATATTGAATTGCGAAGCACGTCAATCTTATGAATCTAGAATGGCGTTAGTCTCGGGAAACGAGAATGGAGTGAACTAAAAAAGCCCAGCTCATTCCATACGGAGGGCACAACAACCACCTTACAGGAGCCTATAGTTCAATTAGCTTTAGATATAGCCAAAACAGACAAAGTAAAGTTATTAGTAGACACAGGAGCTCAGGTTAGTTTAATAAAAAATTCAACATTGAAAAAAGGAACACAAATATGTACAGATAATAAGGTACAAATAAGTTCAATAAACAATGTGAGCTCCACTTTAGGTTCCTGTGAGGGTAAATTTTTATTATGGCAAAATTTTAAATGTGATTTCCAAGTTACAGATAATGATATTAAGTTACCCGTTGATGGTATTTTAGGGAACAATTTTTTGTCCCCTAATTGTAATATTTTAGGACCCCAAAAACAATTACAATTTCCAAAAACAAAAACAAACAATTCGGAATTTTATATTCTATTTTCACAAAAACAAAATGAAAAAATAAATATGCATTGTATTAAAGATTCAAATCAATTAAACGCGGTAAAGATACAACAATTACGAGAAATTTATGATAACGTACAGGAGAGTTTTAAGGAAAATAATGGAGTTATGGAAGTAATAGAAAATAAAGAGGAAGTTATTGAAGAAACTAATGACGTATTAAGTGAAAATAGTAGTAAATTAAAGGAGGAGGATATTATTGTAGTGAATGCGGAAGTTATGAAAGTAAATGATGAAGTTAGTAATGAGGAATATAATATTAATTATGACGTAGAAGGAGAGGAAGTAGTAAATGATGAGGTTAGTAATGAGGAATATAATAATAGTTATGACATAGAAAATAAAAATTTGGAAAATATTGAAAGTATCAATGAAGAAGTAATGAATAATGATGTAATAATTGGTTTAAATAATAATGTAATAGCAGACGAAATTAAAGTGCATAAAATGGACAATGGAATGGAAATTAAAAATAAAGAAGTATCTGAATCTAATAATGTTAAATGTGAAAAAATGGAAATTAATGGAATAATAAAATCAACGAAAATTATAGTACCAGCACGCATGGAAAAGGCAATCAGTCTCCCTACAACGGAAGAGGGAGAATTCTTTTGCGAAGCTCAACAAATAAAACCAGGCGTGTTTTTAGGAAATTGTTTGGTAAAAGGTAAAAATAATACTGTAACTGTTTGTGTAGTTAATGTAAACACGGAAAATGTAGTAATCGAAAACGTAAATTTAAAATTGACCCCCATTCAAAATTGTAAAATAAAACCCCTAAAAAATGACCCCCAAACCACACCAAAAGTCAAAGAAAAAGTTAAAAAACCACGTGGGAAACGTAAATGCGCACCAATTGCGGATGTTTATATGTTATTCGAGGAGGAACACTCATTCAATGGTTATCATGAGGAGGAAGTAGGAAATAATTTAGAAAACGAAAGAATAGATTTATTAAAAAATTTGCTGAAAAAGAATTCTACGCTAACCTTAGAGGAACAGGACACAATCGACAAAATTTGTGAAGAATGTAATGACATATTTCACTTGCCCGGCGACAAGGATAGCGGACATAATAGATCAACTAGGGGGATCGCTATATTTCTCAACGTTGGACTTAGCAAGTGGCTACCACCAGGTGGCAGTTAATCCTGAGGATAGAGAAAAAACGGCGTTTAGCACAATTTTCGGACATTACGAGTTTAAAAGGATGCCGTTTGGTCTCTCAGGGGCACCTGCTACCTTTCAGCGCTTAATGAATCATATACTAACTGGATTACAAGGATTCAAATGTTTCGTCTATTTAGACGATATTGTAATATATGGAAGAACGCTACGGGATCACGACATTGAAAACGGACTAAACAATTTTCTGGAGTTGGCTCACCAATCATACGAGTTAACGAGGGATGAGCAAAAAGGCATACTTTTACGGATTTTAATTACCAGTAAATTAACAGGTGCGGCCAACGCTCTTTTTAGATATGCGTTTCCCCTACCAAGGATAGCGGACATAATAGATCAACTAGGGGGATCGCTATATTTCTCACCGTTGGACTTAGCAAGTGGCTACCACCAGGTGGCAGTTGATCCTGAGGATAGAGAAAAAACGGCGTTTAGCACAATTTTCGGACATTACGAGTTTAAAAGGATGCCGTTTGGTCTCTCAGGGGCACCTGCTACCTTTTAGCGCTTAATGAATCATATACTAACAGGATTACAAGGATTCAAATGTTTCGTCTATTTAGACGATATTGTAATATATGGAAGAACGCTACGGGATCACGACATTGAAAACAGACTAAACAATTTTCTGGAGTTGGCTCACCAATCATACGAGTTAACGAGGGATGAGCAAAAAGGCATACTTTTACGGATTTTAATTACCAGTAAATTAACAGGTGCGGCCAACGCTCTTTTTAGATATGCCAACGTCGAAAATTTTACACAATACAAGGATATTTTAAGAAACCGTTTCGTAGAAAGTAAAGATATGGCTACTTTAGCCTCGGAAATTATGGGAATGTACCAATATGAAACGGAAACTGTAGAACTTTTTACCCAGAACAGGGTAAATGAGAGATATAACAACGAGGGACGAGCATTGATAAACGAGATGGAGATTACAGCAAAGAGAGTGTTTTTGGGAGGACTGCGATCAGCAGAGTTAAAACAATATCTATTATTTAAAAATCCGGAAAATTTACGAGTCTCTATAGGAGCAGCTCGACAATATCTGAATGAAACTCGAAATTTAGGCGGCATTGGAAGTTCTAATACATCAAGCAACAATCAAGCAGTCGTAGGGGATCAAATGATAACATTAATTACAACGATGATGAAAAAATTAAACGAAAATGGACTACAAGCAGAACAACCCAACAAAAACAAATTTAGTAATGGCAATCATCAGAGAAGTTTTAACAATAACAATAATTTTAGGAACAACCAACAGCACAATAATAACATGCGCAATAATTTCAACGCTGGAAGTAGAAATCTAAATAACAACAACAACAACAACAATTTTAGTAATAATTATAAGCAATTTTCAAATAATAATAATAATAATTTTAATAACAATAAGACCCCGTTCAATAACTATAATAAGACCCCTAATAGATTGAACAATAATAATGGTAGTATGTTTAACGGAAATAACTACCAATCTAATTATAATAGTAATAATAATAATCATAATAATATTAGGAATACAAATATTGCTAACAGAGGACCTAATTCAAATCCTCTTATAAAATGTTTCAAATGTGGTAAACAAGGCCACATAAGTAGAGATTGTACAATGCAATTTCATTTAAATAAGGAAGTAAAACATTGTGCCAATTGCGGAATTTACGGACACGAATCCGCTAATTGTTTAAAACCACGTGCAGGGAATAACGGCGCAAGCCCACAAAGAGTTTTAGCAGTAACCAACACGGAAACCACTTGTGAATGGTGTGCAAGGGAAGGTCACAAAATATTGAATTGCGAAGCACGTCAATCTTATGAATCTAGAATGGCGTTAGTCTCGGGAAACGAGAATGGAGTGAACTAAAAAAGCCCAGCTCATTCCATACGGAGGGCACAACAACCACCTTACAGGAGCCTATAGTTCAATTAGCTTTAGATATAGCCAAAACAGACAAAGTAAAGTTATTAGTAGACACAGGAGCTCAGGTTAGTTTAATAAAAAATTCAACATTGAAAAAAGGAACACAAATATGTACAGATAATAAGGTACAAATAAGTTCAATAAACAATGTGAGCTCCACTTTAGGTTCCTGTGAGGGTAAATTTTTATTAGGGCAAAATTTTAAATGCGATTTCCAAGTTACAGATAATGATATTAAGTTACCCGTTGATGGTATTTTAGGGAACAATTTTTTGTCCCCTAATTGTAATATTTTAGGACCCCAAAAACAATTACAATTTCCAAAAACAAAAACAAACAATTCGGAATTTTATATTCTATTTTCACAAAAACAAAATGAAAAAATAAATATGCATTGTATTAAAGATTCAAATCAATTAAACGCGGTAAAGATACAACAATTACGAGAAATTTATGATAACGTACAGGAGAGTTTTAAGGAAAATAATGGAGTTATGGAAGTAATAGAAAATAAAGAGGAAGTTATTGAAGAAACTAATGACGTATTAAGTGAAAATAGTAGTAAATTAAAGGAGGAGGATATTATTGTAGTGAATGCGGAAGTTATGAAAGTAAATGATGAAGTTAGTAATGAGGAATATAATATTAATTATGACGTAGAAGGAGAGGAAGTAGTAAATGATGAGGTTAGTAATAAGGAATATAATAATAGTTATGACATAGAAAATAAAAATTTGGAAAATATTGAAAGTATCAATGAAGAAGTAATGAATAATGATGTAATAATTGGTTTAAATAATAATGTAATAGCAGACGAAATTAAAGTGCATAAAATGGACAATGCAATGGAAATTAAAAATAAAGAAGTATCTGAATCTAATAATGTTAAATGTGAAAAAATGGAAATTAATGGAATAATAAAATCAACGAAAATTATAGTACCAGCACGCATGGAAAAGGCAATCAGTCTCCCTACAACGGAAGAGGGAGAATTCTTTTGCGAAGCTCAACAAATAAAACCAGGCGTGTTTTTAGGAAATTGTTTGGTAAAAGGTAAAAATAATACTGTAACTGTTTGTGTAGTTAACGTAAACACGGAAAATGTAGTAATCGAAAACGTAAATTTAAAATTGACCCCTATTCAAAATTTTAAAATAAAACCCCTAAAAAATGACCCCCAAACCACACCAAAAGTCAAAGAAAAAGTTAAAAAACCACGTGGGAAACGTAAATGCGCACCAATTGCGGATGTTTATATGTTATTCGAGGAGGAACACTCATTCAATGGTTATCATGAGGAGGAAGTAGGAAATAATTTAGAAAACGAAAGAATAGATTTATTAAAAAATTTGCTGAAAAAGAATTCTACGCTAACCTTAGAGGAACAGGACACAATCGACAAAATTTGTGAAGAATGTAATGACATATTTCACTTGCCCGGCGACAAGGATAGCGGACATAATAGATCAACTAGGGGGATCGCTATATTTCTCAACGTTGGACTTAGCAAGTGGCTACCACCAGGTGGCAGTTAATCCTGAGGATAGAGAAAAAACGGCGTTTAGCACAATTTTCGGACATTACGAGTTTAAAAGGATGCCGTTTGGTCTCTCAGGGGCACCTGCTACCTTTCAGCGCTTAATGAATCATATACTAACTGGATTACAAGGATTCAAATGTTTCGTCTATTTAGACGATATTGTAATATATGAAAGAACGCTACGGGATCACGACATTGAAAACGGACTAAACAATTTTCTGGAGTTGGCTCACCAATCATACGAGTTAACAAGGGATGAGCAAAAAGGCATACTTTTACGGATTTTAATTACCAGTAAATTAACAGGTGCGGCCAACGCTCTTTTTAGATATGCGTTTCCCCTACCAAGGATAGCGGACATAATAGATCAACTAGGGGGATCGCTATATTTCTCAACGTTGGACTTAGCAAGTGGCTACCACCAGGTGGCAGTTGATCCTGAGGATAGAGAAAAAACGGCGTTTAGCACAATTTTCGGACATTACGAGTTTAAAAGGATGCCGTTTGGTCTCTCAGGGGCACCTGGTACCTTTCAGCGCTTAATGAATCATATACTAACTGGATTACAAGGATTCAAATGTTTCGTCTATTTAGACGATATTGTAATATATGGAAGAACGCTACGGGATCACGACATTGAAAACAGACTAAACAATTTTCTAGAGTTGACTCACCAATCATACGAGTTAACGAGGGATGAGCAAAAAGGCATACTTTTACGGATTTTAATTACCAGTAAATTAACAGGTGCGGCCAACGCTCTTTTTAGATATGCCAACGTCGAAAATTTTACACAATACAAGCATATTTTAAGAAACCGTTTCGTAGAAAGTAAAGATATGGCTACTTTAGCCTCGGAAATTATGGGAATGTACCAATATGAAACGGAAACTGTAGAACTTTTTGGAGAACGAATATCCGAAAAATTGGCCGCGTATCAGAACAGGGTAAATGAGAGATATAACAACGAGGGACGAGCATTGATAAACGAGATGGAGATTACAGCAAAGAGAGTGTTTTTGGGAGGACTGCGATCAGCAGAGTTAAAACAATATCTATTATTTAAAAATCCGGAAAATTTACGAGTCTCTATAGGAGCAGCTCGACAATATCTGAATGAAACTCGAAATTTAGGCGGCATTGGAAGTTCTAATACATCAAGCAACAATCAAGCAGTCGTAGGGGATCAAATGATAACATTAATTACAACGATGATGAAAAAATTAAACGAAAATGGACTACAAGCAGAACAACCCAACAAAAACAAATTTAGTAATGGCAATCATCAGAGAAGTTTTAACAATAACAATAATTTTAGGAACAACCAACAGCACAATAATAACATGCGCAATAATTTCAACGCTGGAAGTAGAAATCTAAATAACAACAACAACAACAACAATTTTAGTAATAATTATAAGCAATTTTCAAATAATAATAATAATAATTTTAATAACAATAAGACCCCGTTCAATAACTATAATAAGACCCCTAATAGATTGAACAATAATAATGGTAGTATGTTTAACGGAAATAACTACCAATCTAATTATAATAGTAATAATAATAATCATAATAATATTAGGAATACAAATATTGCTAACAGAGGACCTAATTCAAATCCTCTTATAAAATGTTTCAAATGCGGTAAACAAGGCCACATAAGTAGAGATTGTACAATGCAATTTCATTTAAATAAGGAAGTAAAACATTGTGCCAATTGCGGAATTTACGGACACGAATCCGCTAATTGTTTAAAACCACGTGCAGGGAATAACGGCGCAAGCCCACAAAGAGTTTTAGCAGTAACCAACACGGAAACCACTTGTGAATGGTGTGCAAGGGAAGGTCACAAAATATTGAATTGCGAAGCACGTCAATCTTATGAATCTAGAATGGCGTTAGTCTCGGGAAACGAGAATGCAGTGAACTAAAAAAGCCCAGCTCATTCCATACGGAGGGCACAACAACCACCTTACAGGAGCCTATAGTTCAATTAGCTTTAGATATAGCCAAAACAGACAAAGTAAAGTTATTAGTAGACACAGGAGCTCAGGTTAGTTTAATAAAAAATTCAACATTGAAAAAAGGAACACAAATATGTACAGTAATAAGGTACAAATAAGTTCAATAAAAAATGTGAGCTCCACTTTAGGTTCCTGTGAGGGTAAATTTTTATTAGGGCAAAATTTTAAATGCGATTTCCAAGTTACAGATAATGATATTAAGTTACCAGTTGATGGTATTTTAGGGAACAATTTTTTGTCCCCTAATTGTAATATTTTAGGACCCCAAAAACAATTACAATTTCCAAAAACAAAAACAAACAATTCGGAATTTTATATTCCATTTTCACAAAAACAAAATGAAAAAATAAATATGCATTGTATTAAAGATTCAAATCAATTAAACGCGGTAAAGATACAACAATTACGAGAAATTTATGATAACGTACAGGAGAGTTTTAAGGAAAATAATGGAGTTATGGAAGTAATAGAAAATAAAGAGGAAGTTATTGAAGAAACTAATGACGTATTAAGTGAAAATAGTAGTAAATTAAAGGAGGAGGATATTATTGTAGTGAATGCGGAAGTTATGAAAGTAAATGATGAAGTTAGTA
Source organism: Empis stercorea (assembly GCA_949752835.1). Classification (NCBI taxonomy): domain Eukaryota; kingdom Metazoa; phylum Arthropoda; class Insecta; order Diptera; family Empididae; genus Empis; species Empis stercorea. Next base: position 24,567,071 of record OX457086.1, read on the forward strand.
ATGAGGAATATAATATTAATTATGACGTAGAAGGAGAGGAAGTAGTAAATGATGAGGTTAGTAATGAGGAATATAATAATAGTTATGACATAGAAAATAAAAATTTGGAAAATATTGAAAGTATCAATGAAGAAGTAATGAATAATGATGTAATAATTGGTTTAAATAATAATGTAATAGCAGACGAAAGTGCATAAAATGGACAATGCAATGGAAATTAAAAATAAAGAAGTATCTGAATCTAATAATGTTAAATGTGAAAAAATGGAAATTAATGGAATAATAAAATGAACGAAAATTATAGTACCAGCACGCATGGAAAAGGCAATCAGTCTCCCTACAACGGAAGAGGGAGAATTCTTTTGCGAAGCTCAACAAATAAAACCAGGCGTGTTTTTAGGAAATTGTTTGGTAAAAGGTAAAAATAATACTGTAACTGTTTGTGTAGTTAACGTAAACACGGAAAATGTAGTAATCGAAAACGTAAATTTAAAATTGACCCCTATTCAAAATTTTAAAATAAAACCCCTAAAAAATGACCCCCAAACCACACCAAAAGTCAAAGAAAAAGTTAAAAAACCACGTGGGAAACGTAAATGCGCACCAATTGCGGATGTTTATAGGTTATTCGAGGAGGAACACTCATTCAATGGTTATCATGAGGAGGAAGTAGGAAATAATTTAGAAAACGAAAGAATAGATTTACTAAAAAATTTGCTGAAAAAAAATTCTACGCTAACCTTAGAGGAACAGGACACAATCGACAAAATTTGTGAAGAATGTAATGACATATTTCACTTGCCCGGCGACAGGTTAACGCATACAGACGTTATTACACATAAAATACGGACGACCCCGGAACAAGTTCCCATCAATAGTAGACAATATCGGCTAGCAGAATGTCATAAAAAGGTAATTAATGAAGAAATAAAAAATTTACTGGAGGAGGATATTATACAACCAAGCAGAAGCCCTTGGAACTCCCCTCTCTTAGTAGTGCCAAAAAAGGCTGGACCTGAAGGAGAGAAACGATACAGGGTGGTAGTAGATTTCAGAAAAATCAACGAAGTGACATTGGGAGACGCGTTTCCCCTACCAAGGATACCGGACATAATAGATCAACTAGGGGGATCGCTATATTTCTCAACGTTGGATTTAGCAAGTGGCTACCACCAGGTGGCAGTTGATCCTGAGGATAGAGAAAAAACGGCGTTTAGCACAATTTTCGGACATTACGAGTTTAAAAGGATGCCGTTTGGTCTCTCAGGGGCACCTGCTACCTTTCAGCGCTTAATGAATCATATACTAACTGGATTACAAGGATTCAAATGTTTCGTCTATTTAGACGATATTGTAATATATGGAAGAACGCTACGGGATCACGACGAAAAACTTCGAGCTGTTTTTAATAGACTAAGGGAAAATAATTTGAAACTTCAGCCTGAAAAATGCAGATTTTTAAAAAAGGAAGTCGTTTATTTAGGTTATAGGATTACAACAGAAGGCATATTACCAAATCCTGAAAAAACGGAATGTGTGGCAACTCACCCCATTCCAAAAACCACTAAAGAGCTACAATCCTTCTTGGGATTGGTAAATTATTATCGTGCAAGTATGCCATTATTAGCGGAAAAAGGAGAACCCCTATATCAAATGGCAACAAAAAATAAAAAGTTTCAATGGACAGAGATACATCAAAAAGCATTCGAAGAAATAAAGAAATTACTGACGTCACCACCTATTCTGAAATATCCGGACTTTACTAAACCATTTTTGTTAACTACTGACGCTAGCAATCATGCTTTGGGAGCGGTATTATCGCAAGGCGAAGTAGGTAAAGACCTGCCTATAGCATATGCTAGCAGGGTACTGAACAAAGCGGAACGTAATTACGCTACTATCGACAAGGAAATGTTAGGAGTTTATTGGGCAGTGAAAAATTTTAGATGTTACTTACTAGGACAGGAATTTACAGTTTTTACGGATCATAAGCCACTAATAAGTGAATATCGTAAAAAAGACCCCGAAGGAAAAATTAATAGATGGAAATCACGTTTAGCGGAATATAATTTCAAAATTTTATATAAGCCAGGTAAGTTAAACACTAACGCTGATGCACTAAGTCGAATTCCAGAAGATGAAGGGGAAATCGGTAACAACAAAACTACAAAAAATACTTTCGCTATTACTCGAGCTAGTGCAAGGAAAAACGAAATCGGAGATGAAGTAATAAAAAAGGACCATAAAATCGAAATGGAAAGGAAGGAAATAACTAATTTAAATAAGTCAGTATCTAAAGAACAAAAAAAGGATAAGGAGGAGGATATAGTACCAGAGACATCAAACAAAATAATTCTCAAGGATAAAGAGGAAATTAGAACGGTATTAAAGGAATACCACGATTCGGCATTAGGAGGGCACGCGGGAATAACCAAAACATACAGAAGAATTAAATGCCAAGAAATCAAAAGAGGTAAAGTAACCAAAATGCCGTTAGTAATAACACCTACAGCAGAAAAACCATTTAAAAGAGTATATTTAGATATCGTGGGTCCTTTTCCAATGACCACAAATGGAAACAAATATATACTTACATTTCAGGACGACTTAACGAAATTTTTTGATGCAATACCAATTCCAAACGGAGAAGCAACGACGGTAGCGGAAGCTTTTTATAGAAATATTATATTAAAATACTCAATAATACCCAAGGAATTATTAACGGATCAAGGTGCAAATTTTACAGGTAAATTGCTCCAACAACTATGTAAATTATTACACATTAGAAAATTACAAACTACTGCGTACCATCCGCAAACAAATGGTTCGTTGGAAAGGCGGCATGGGCCATTGGTCGAATATTTGAAAATATTTGTGAATGAACATATACAAACCTGGGACACTTGGATAGCAGAAGCAGTATTTGCGCATAACCATACACCACATAGCGGAAGTAAATTTTCACCACTATACGCTCTATATGGATTTAGTGAACCACTTCCTAGCAATTTACAAAAGACCCCGGAACCATTATATAATTTCGACGATTATTGTTTAACGTTAAAGCATAGAATGCAAAAAATTCATCAAACTGTAAGGGAAAATTTAAGTAAAGGCAAACTAAAAGCCAAGGGTTATTATGATAAGACTAAAAAAGATGAAAAATTCAATGTAGGTAATCAAGTACTAATAATGAATCCAACCAAGCTGCACAAACTAAGCGTCCCTTGGTTGGGTCCTTATGAAATAATAAAAGCGGACAAAGTAAATTCCACTATCAAAATGAGTAGGAAACCAAAAATAGTCCATAATAATAGACTTAAAAAATGGACTTCATAATTTCAATATAATAATTAGTATTAAGTATCTCTAATAAAAAATTAACCTATTATTTAACAAAAATTACTATAGCATATTTTAAAAAATGTTTATGACCCCTAAACTAAGTATTTTTAAAAAAAAAATTAATGAAGTTTTTTTTATAAAAAAAGGGACCCCTAAACGAAAACGCTTTTACAACATACTAACACAAATGATAATAAAGAACCAAATGGACATAAACAAATTGACTGAGGAATTTAAAGAGAGGGGCAAGGGACTTAAACAAATCAGGGACGAATTGGAAGGGGAGCGTAAACGCTCGGAAACAGAAGATTACAATGACCTTATTAAAACTTTGCATACGGGAGGAATAGGAAGTATAATTATTATAATGATTTTATTTTGTGTTTATAAAATATGTAAAAAAGTGTGTAAAAACAAAAATGAAAGTTCAAAAAATCGGAAAATTGAAATACAGCATATATCCCAACCCATAGTAGAACCTAAATCCGAACCTAATTATTTAGAGCCTATTAATTTCGTACCACATACTAATCCTATTAATTTCCCACCACATACTAATTTAAAATTACCTATGTCCAATAATCTAAATAAAAACCTTAATTTCAATTTCCCAAAAACATAACTTTGATACAAAATATAAAAAATTATATACAAATAAAAATTAAATTAAAATATTTAAAAATACGATAAACAAACCCCGGGTTTGTCAAAAGCACATTTCCTCAAAATCGCCACATGTAGAACTATGAGCTATTGTAAAACAATGAGAATTCCTATATGTGCATATTGTGCAGTTTTAGTAGTATTTTCAATGTACTATACATAGGAAAGATAAAAAATGATATGGTAAAAATAGGTAAAAAATGTATCCCTGTTGGATTTTATTAATTTTTTTTCCTTCCAAGTTTATTATTCCAACAAAATACATATATATAAAATTATCATTTAAGTTTTCCCTAATTTTGCTTTTAATTGAACATATAATGTGATATGAAATAATATCCAATATTCCCTTTATAAAGCTCCTAAAAATATGCAAAATGTTCGTTTTTTGCAAAATTTTACATGATTAAGAATTTTGATTAATTATAAGTGTGAGGCAAATGACTATAATTTATTAATTAATGCACTTTAAACAAATATGAATTTTGAAACTTTTCCCAATATTTGTTTTTAAAAATAATGTGCAGTTATAATTTTACAAGTAAATTAAAAATGTAATTTTTTGATTTTCGAAGGGCCACAACGGAAAGGGGAGAAGAGATACGGATACAATTTCTTCAGAGACTCTAGTTATTTTTTAGATATCTCTTTGGTGCATAAATTTCAGCCTTCTATAATAAGCAGTTTGGGAAATACAGGGTGTTAAAAAAACTAAAAAAAGTTGTATGAAGATAACGGTATTTTTATACATCAAAGAATTAAATTTTAAAAAATTTCTTTACTGCACAAAAAAGATAAAAGATTTTCCTATCTTATGGCTTTTACAGACCTCAAAAATTTTTGGTTTAAAAGTTATTAGATGTTCAATATGGGTAATTTTCGAACTTGGAGGGGGAATAACTCAGAGGGGAAAAGAGATAGAAGAAAATTTTGTTCTACTGGACCTATTATTTTATTACTATCTATCTATGATCAAAATATTAATACTCTATCTTAATAGATGTAGAAGTTTGTGTAAACGGACGGACGGACAGACGGACAGACGGACAGACGGACAGACGGACAGACAGAGTGAAACTAATATACACATTTCTTCCAATTTGGTTGGAAATGTGCTAAAAAAAAAAAAAGCAATTTGAGAGTATAAAAAAAAAGGACGGAATTTGATATTTTTGAAACAAAAAAAAAAAAAATATACAAAGATGTATATTGTAATTTAAAAGGGAATTTGATTTCTTTTTCATATTGAGATAAGAAAATTAAAAAAAAAAAAAAAAAAAAAAATTTTTAAACAAAAAAATTTTTTTTTAAATATTTAAACAAAAACCAAAAAAAAAATAATAATAAATATTAAAATTGAAAATAATTAATAAAAAAAACAAACAAAGTAAATTGATTTTTTAAATACAATATATGTTAAATTCAAGTATTTATTATAAAAAAAATCTATTAGTATTAAATCTTATGCACATATGAAAATATCTAAATAAAATAAATTTTCAAAATACTATATAGTAAATTAAAATCTTTATAATTATTTAATCTTATATTTAAATAAAATAAATTTGAATTCTATACAATTAAGAAAAAAAATATATATAATAACAATACTATAAAAAAAAAATAACATTGTAAAATTTAAAATTTTATTTTAAAATATAAGGTTCGAAGCAAGAAACTTCGACCCCTATATTTTTTCTAAAAAGAGAAGGTGTTGTGAATTGAAGCACCCAGTACTTCAATTCACAACCCAAAAAACAGCTAACTAAATTATTTTGAAATAATATAAAATTATTAATTAAATTTTGCAACATAATTAAATATTAAATTAGAACAAAATTTTGAAGAGTTGATTGGCTAACCAAAATATCGCATGCGATATTTTGGAAAATCAAAAAGCTCTTCAACCAAATAAAATAGCTGTTTTTTGGTAACCAAAGTTAAGTTTAATTTGGGTGTCAAGAAGACACCAACTAAAAAGATTAAGTTTACTTGGAGGTGTCGAATAGACACCAATTAAATTAATTAAATTTTTGGAAGTGTCAAGAAGACACTAAGTAATTAATAATAATATTCAGTAAAAGTTGTTAAAATTAATAGTTAGAATTTTTATTAAAAAAAAAGTAAATTTAATAAAGTTTTATATAATAAGTTTAAATTACATAAGAATTAAAATTGAAATTGAAAGTTAAAAATAAAATGAACATAATTTAAATTATAATTTAAACATTAAAAGAAATAAGTTAACATTAAATAAATAAATAATAGTAATAAATAAAAGTTTATTAAAATATTAAAAATAGTGTTTTAATTGAAAAGAACATAATAGTAAAAGGTAATTTTACTACAAAAATATGTTATTCGATTTATGTAAAGTAGCTTTATATTTGTTGAATTTTTCTAATGTTCATCACAGGAGGGTCAGTAACTGTGTCTACTATTTTACTATTTTTCTATTTCACCGTCGTCTATTAGATTACCAGCATCATGTAATTCTGCATGAGTTGTTAAGTTGTGAGGTGGGTTATAGAAAGTCTGAGTTTCCTGTAAAGTATCTAGTTTACCTGATATTAACTTAAGTTCATCCAGAATATCGTTAATTTTCCACCGAGTAGCCGAGAGATCTACACTAAGACTACTAAAAGAATTTTTTAAAACAACGTCATTTAGGGTAAATTCAGGATATTTGCCATAATCGAAATGCTTCAAAGAAATGTCATCAATTTTGCCTGATTGATAAGTTAAGAGTTTAGATGATTTATCGAAATGTTCTTTAAGATCATCATTAATTATTTGATTTCCGATTTATAAATTTCTGATAAATCAGATTTTCGAACGCTAGAATGAATTGAGGTAAGTTTTTTCTTGAGTTCCAATATATGCTATGTTATTGCTGGTTGTTTATATTTGATCGGATTTTAGTCCGGTTATTAAGAATTAAACTAACGTCAGTTTTAAGAATTAAACTAACCTCGTATTCTATTGGCAGGGAACTAGGTTTTTTAACCCGCTGTCAATTCATTTGACCCTAACGTCAGTTCCAAAAACCTGACTATTTTTATGTCAGTCCCAATGAAACATGTTCCTATGTATTGGTGCGCACTGAATATACACATATTAATTGTCAAAATTGTTGTTTGTAAACAGTTTTGTAAACAATAAATTTGTGTTTATGTAAACAGTTTTCTATAAAAAAAATAATTTTTTGGTTATAATAGTGGCATTTGTATATATAAGAAATTGTATTTTTTATAAATAATTGTTTTTAAATGTAATGAATATTTATTTTAATATTTGTATTTTTTTTAAATTCTCAGTCGTTTGTTGGCCAATATAAATGTGACAACAATTATCAACATCCTTTTCAATATAAATAACATTACCAGGAAAATAAAAAAATTATTCAACATATAGACATAATCAACATAAATCACCATCATTATTAATATCAAAACCAACATCAACACCACCGTCTTATGCACAACACAACAACGGCAGCACCAAATGAAGAAAGAAAAGTATTACATACAATTTATATTAAATAAGTATAATTTTTTGATGTTTTGTTAAGAATTATTTATTGTTTTATATAAAAATGAGTGCTAGTGGAAATTAGATTCACAATTTTGGTCAATAAATTTTGGTCTCTATAAATTTATTAGTTATCTACACTACACTTACACTACACTACACTTAATAAATCTTTTATTATTTATAGCATTACCAAAGGGAGCATCAGTGCCATCAATTGTTCTTTCAAATACAGCTGTTTATAATTGTGAAGAAGATTCTAAAGAAAAAACAAGTATAAAGATGAATATCCAGAAGATTATTTTGTACCAAATAAACCACCACAAGAAGAAACTTTAATGCAAAATACATTATGCGGACTGAAATACAAAAAATATAGTTTGGATGGTTCCAGTATTTTACAAAATTGTCTTGTAAAAACGGCAATTATTTAGAAAAAATACAAATAAATTATAAAACTTAAAATTTAGAGAGAGAAAATATTTAATATTAAATTATTGTTTTGGAATTCGTTTAATTTTAATTTAATTTAAAACAATTTTTTCTTGAAATTTAAACAAAAAATTGTAAAATACAGAACAGAAAACCCCAAAATAATTTAATCATTAATTGTATAGTAATAATAATTTTTAAATATAAATTAAAAAATTATATATGTATATATTTTTTTACTTGTATATTAAATTAAATGAAAATTTTTGCTTTCAAAGTATATATAAAGAAAACTGATTTTAATTTAGAAAACGCATAAGAAATAATATTAAAATTTAAGAATTGTGGTTTTGGAATGCATTTAAAAATTACTTCTTTTTATGTTGTATTCTGAATGTAATTAGATTTTAGGCTGTTATTAAATTCAAATAAATATATTATAAATAGATAAATAGATTTTTTTTTTTTCAAATTTAATTTTAATATCCTTAAATATTATTTTTAATTATTTATAAAATTGGCGAATATAGTTCTATATTAAAATACATTATGGCCTGAAATAAAAAAGTTATATGTTAATTGTTTTGAAATATTTGCCTTAACATCATCACCAGATGGTAAACTGTTAGCATCTTCATGTAAAGCATCATCAGCAGAACATGTACCATTTTAATAATTAATAAAAAAAAAAAAATTTTTATTAAATGTATATATTAATATTAATGGATTTGTTTTTAATTTTTTTGTTAGATTTTTTATTACTCCTACAATTTTTATAATAAACTACTTTAATTCAATTGCATTATGTTTAAAAAAATTATAATTTTTAAATTAGTAGGCGAAAAAGTTAACATAATATCTATTATATGTCATACATATTTTGTTTAAATTGAGTGCAATTGTTTAAATTAAACATTTTTATTTAATTTAAAAGTATTTTGTTTCAAAAATAAAATTTGTTTGAACTGTTTTTTGAATTGTTAAAAAAATTATTTTATTTAAAAATTATTAATTTATAAATTTAAAATTACTAATAAATAAATAATATTAAAAATAATAATATAGTTTAATAATTATAATAATAATTATATGTAATAAATATAATTACATTAAATAAATATAATTAAAACAAAATTGTTTTATTCAGAACTTATTATTTAAACATTGCTAAAAAATTTTTTTTAAATTATATTACAATGAAAGACATTCATTTACACGAATATTCGGTTGTTCATGACGAGATTGGTGTTGTGCAGAAAGATAATCTAGTTCTTCTGGAAAATAATTTGGGTATTATTTTTTTGTTATTTATTACTAATTTTAATATTAAATATTACCTTTGTTTAAAAAAAAACATTAATAGATGGACGTCTATGTTATGTAGAATATAACACTGAAGTGGCTCAATACTATAACTTGAATATGAATGTTATTACAGAAGAAGTTATGCCACCTTATGTCACTCCTGCTGTTCCAGATGCAATTATTTCAGCATTAACTACGCCTACGGCTGATACTATGGAAGTGGAAGATAATGGTAATAATAAAAACAATTCTACAATTAATTTAATTATAGTACATTATAAAATATTTATTATAAATATTTATTACAATATTTTTTTTTTATTTTTAACTTACATTATTTTCGAAATTTAATTTTATTTTGAGTTTATTATGGCGGATGTGGTAGGGGGGATTCAACTGAACGGCTTGCTGTCAGTTCCGTATCCTATCACAGCATTGATTATCATGAAAACTGGTCTAGTCATGTTTTAGGCAGTGATCAAGATGTCAATGGTCATAAAAGGGGTTTATCCCTCTTATGATTCGCAAGTGTATGTACTACCTCAGTGGTGGCCATGAAAGTACAACGCTAGAGGAGTAAACCTTGGAAATAAAAATCCCCCAATCTACGGTGTAACAGCATATGACTAAAGATGAATGGTTAGTGGGTTAACTAACCATTAATATGCGAACTCCGGATACCTGGCGCCCTCCGGTTTAAATCTAGCCTTCCTGTGGTAATGCGGGCTCTGGCACAGGTGACCTCTTTTCCCTAGCTATTCGTGGGAATCATATGGATACTATTAATACAAAAAAAATGAAGAGATGGGTGCTGCTCTAAGTGCATTAATAACAGAAGAACCAAAGGTCACTGGGCCTAGTTCATCATCTGAAACAGCAGAGGCTGACCTCAGTCCTCCAAATTCAGATGATGACCAACTACTACTCTCTGAAGAGGAAGAAATTCCTCCACTATCGCAGGGAGTAGTAGACAAACTACAGGAGCAGACAAGCAAGCTCCGACTAGCTGACACACGTGTCAAGCTGAGTGGTGCGGCGCGCAAGCCCCTCAAGTGGTTTTTGGCCCACGGGCATCCGACGGAAGAGGCAAGACTATTGGCCTTAAAACCTATAGAGCCTAAGAAGGCAAATAAAAGAAACCGCTCGGATGGCACCACTCCAGAAGCGCCAGAGAAAAGGATCAAGGGTCCTTCAGGTGGTGCTTGTAGCTTAGTGCGGACAACAACATCGTCTACTTCCAAAGACAAAGGTTATAACTTGCCTAAAGGAGGTGCATTAAGCTACAAACAAGTAGTCGAAGGGATGAAACTGGGCATCTTATCCAAAAACTATCCGGAAGAACTCTTGACAATTGAGCAAATGACTGCCATTCAAGAAGCCTTCCTGGACAAAATTGTTGAACAAAAGGATGCGGTTACAAAACCGAAGTTCCTTGGTTCTACTTTTAAGCCAGGTTGGTTAGTTCTAAATTGTGCTAACAAACTCACTTACGAGTGGGTTCGCAGCACAATTTCCGGAATAGTGCCCTGGAAGAACGCACAGCTTGCAGCTGTAGAGGAATGTAATATTCCTAAATCCAAAATCATTACTGCGTTCTTCCCAGCATGCTCAGAGACGCCTAACGAGCGTATCTTGGGCATCATACAAGGGCAGAACGAAGGCCTCAACGTTGACGAATGGAAGGTCATGCGCAGAGAACAACACGGCACCGCAACTCAGCTGACCTTATCTGTCGATCATTCGTCCGTTGAAAACCTGAAGAAAACCGACCACAAAATCAACTTCAGGTTTGGCTTCGTTCAATTTCGACAGAAGAAAGCCAAACAGGATGAACCGGTGTTACCCAAGAGCTCCGATCCAAAAGTGAAAAGAGATCTGCGTACAAGCTCTAAAGCTTCAAAAGGTATAGACTCTTCACCTAAGATCAGTGCTTCGAAGGGTACGCAAAGCCGGACATCCTCAACACGTCCATCAACCTCCAAAACCGCCAAAGCTAGAACCAGCTCTAGCTCCAAGGGTCAAAAATCGGCCCAGGTGAAGAGGTTGAAAAAGTAAAAAAAAAATTCGAAATGGATAGCAGCAGCATAGACTGCATCCAAATAAACTTACACCATGCAAAAGCAGCAACATCAACGCTTAGCTGTAGGTTTATTCAAGAGAACGTGGACATAGCGCTCATCCAGGAGCCTTGGATCCATAAAGGTAAAATAAAGGGCCTACCAACAAGCACATGTAAGTTAATTTATGACAACAAACATGACAATCCAAGAGCAGCTATATTGCTCAACAAGAGAATTAATTTTCTTCCCATTTCAGAGTTTATTTCGAGGGATACTGTTGCAGTATTAGTAGAGGTGCAATCTGAAAGGGGTAAGCAAGAAGTCGCTTGGGCTTTGGCTTACTTCCCTGGGGATTTGGACACAACGCCTCCTGAAGATCTTACACGTCTAATCAAATACTGCCAAAGACTGAGGAAACAGTTTATCATCAGTTGCGACGCAAATGCACACCACACTGTATGGGGCAGCACTGATGTTAATAAAAAGGGTGAGTGTCTTTTAGAATATCTTATTACTAACAACATAGATATAATTAACAAAGGCGACGAACCCAGTTTTATAAACTCGATTAGGCGAGAGGTCCTTGATTTAACCGTAGCCAGTCCAGTTATAAGCCCCCGTCTGACCAACTGGCATGTCTCCAAAGTAGCCTCCATGTCTGATCATCAACAATTCAGATTTAGATTAGAGGGTTCATGCCAACAGTCTTATATAAATAGGGTCCCGAAAAATACAGATTGGTGTTCCTACACCCACCACATAAAGTCTGAGATAGGGTCCCTAAACAAAAATATTGAATCGATCTCTGACCTAGAAGAAGTAGCTACAGAGCTACAAAATCTTCTAACTAATGCCTATGAAAACAATTGTCCGGTAAAACAAAAGGCTACCAACAGGGATATGCCTTGGTGGAACCCTGAACTAAATAGGCTCCGTGGAAAGGTAAGTAGGTCCTTTAACCTAGCTAAACGCACCAATGCGTGGAGCGATTACCATAATGCCCTCACGGAATATAATAAAGAATTAAGGAAATCTAAAAGAAAGACGTGGAGGAATTTCTGTGAAAAGGTAAACGATGTGCCCAGTGCAGCTCGCCTCCAAAAAGTCTTATCTAGTGATAACACAAACGGAATTAGCTTACTTGAAAAACAAGACGGTAGCTATACTGAGAACCGAAAGGAAACAATTGAACTGCTTCTGGCAACTCACTTCCCTGGTTCTACCAGTACACAAGAACCCAGTGGCACAGAGGGATCGCTTTCCCTCACACATAGCCGCTATCCAAATAATCGGACTAAAAGCCTATCAGGTAGACTATTTACTCCGAACCGAATTAGATGGGCAATTAGCTCATTTAAACCTTTCAAATCGCCTGGCGCAGATGGTATGTTTCCGGCCCTCTTACAGAAAGGGCTTGAAGAATTGATCCCAGTACTAGTTAAACTGTTTAGAGCTAGCTATATCTTCCAACATATACCAACCATTTGGAGTATGGTTAATGTGGTCTTTATTCCAAAGACAGGAGGGCGCCCAGGTGCCCAGCCTAAATCATATAGACCCATTAGTCTATCATCCTTTCTCCTTAAAACAACGGAAAAGGTCATTGACCTACACATAAGAGAAAACACTCTCAAAGTGTCACCACTTCACAAACACCAGTTTACTTATCAAGTTGGTAAATCAACAGTGTCTGCGTTACACGCCCTTGTAAATAGGATTGAAAAATCCTTCGCGCCCAAGGAAGTTGCTCTCTGTGCATTTTTAGACATAGAGGGCGCCTTCGATAACACATCGTACGACTCGATAGAAAGAGCGGCTTCGCGTAAAGGGATCGAGATCCCTACCATTGGCTGGATTAGAGCCATGCTTGAATGCCGCCGTATAACAGCTAAACTAGGAGATGAGTCGGTCACAGTAACAGCCGTCAAAGGTTATCCCCTTTGCTATGGTCTATAGTGATTGATGATCTACTGGAAAAGCTGTCAAATTTGGGGTATGATGTACAAGGTTATGCAGATGACCTTGTAATAATAATAAGAGGAAAGCATGATGGAACCCTGTCAGAGCTCATGCAGAGGGCCCTAAATTTTGTGCAAAAATGGTGCCTTGACGAAGGCCTCTGTATGAACCCTAATAAAACAAAACTTATACCATTCACAAAAAGAAGGATGGTGCATTTAAAATCTCTCAAACTGAACGGTATAAGTATTGAGATTGCCAACGAAGTGAAATATCTAGGAATAATCCTAGATAAGAAACTAAATTGGAACTCACACGTAAAGAAAACGGTTACAAAAGCCACAAGGGCTTTATATGCATGCAACTGTCTTCTTGGTAAAACATGCGGAATGCAACCTAAAATTATATATTGGTCATATAGCGCGATCGGTAAACCCATTTTGACCATTGCCGCGTTAGTGTGGTGGCCAAAAACACAACAAAGGTTTACGCAAACCCAGTTGCAAAATGTGCAACGGCTTGCATGCCTAAGTATAACCAGTGCTATGCGAACCTGTCCGACTGCAGCCATGGAAGCCCTCCTGGACCTGCTTCCCTTACACCTTCAGGTGCAAAGGGAGGCTCTCCTAAGCGCGCTCAGATTGCAAAGGACAAAAAAATTCAAACCTGGAAATCTAGTGGGTCATCTGGCAATTCTAGCTGACCTCCAAAAGTCGCCATCGACAATGGAAATGTTAGACTTTATGGAAAAGCGACTAAACTTCGACAAACCCTTCAAAGTGGTCCTCACGGACCGCAACGTATGGAGCTCAGGGGGGCCCACTCTTAGGAACAATTCGATAGTTTGGTACACAGATGGCTCAAAAATGGACGATGGCGTAGGTGTAGGGGTATACGGACCCCGTTTTCGCCTTTCCAAACCTCTTGGTGTTACACCAACAATTTTCCAAGCGGAAACACATGCCATAGAGCTTTGTGCTAGAGAATGTGTCAAAAGACGCATATGTAGCGCAAACATTTACATTATGTCGGATAACCAAGCGGCCCTTAAAGCTTTAGATTCATTTACCTTTGACTCAAAACTTGTATGGGAATGTCTATCCTCCCTCAAGCAACTGGCAAACAACAACAGGGTTACTCTAATGTGGGTGCCAGGGCATGAGGGTATTACCGGCAATGAAATAGCCGATGAACTTGCTAGGAAAGGTGCTAACACACCTCTCATAGGACCCGAACCCTTCTGTGGAACATCCAGAAGCCACCTAATGAAGGAAATTGGGGAATGGGAACAAAATTTGAAATCTAAGTATTGGAATAACTCCCCGGGCATAAGACAGGGGAAGAAATTCTTAGACTTTTCAAAAAAGAGAGCTAATGAGATTCTCACACTTAGCAAATCTGAGCTTCGTGTTATTACTGGTCTTCTCACAGGCCACTGCCCATTTAGGTATCACTTGAATAAAATCGGAAAGTCTGACACTAGGGACTGTCGATTCGGTTCAAATAATGATGAGACAGCGGAGCATATCCTTTGCGACTGCGAAGCCATTGCCCGGAAAAGGCTGAATTATCTAGGTAAGGGTTTTCTGTTCCCTCAGGAGATTAAAATTCTGCCGGTCAGGAAAATATTGGGGTTTTACAATAGCCTTAATATCAACTGACCCAACTAATTAGGGAATGCACAATAGATCTTTTAGGTCGCGGTGTAGAGAGGCAACAGTATTGCCTTAACATCCCACTTACTAAACTAAAAAAAAAAAAAAAAAACTACTAAAGTAAATTGTTTAATGTTTATATGCAACACCTATTTTGCTGTTGCATAAAATGACAGTTCTTTATAGTGTTTAAAGTCATGTCATATACCTTGTCTCTATTACCTAGTTTCCATGTACAGAGTTGAGTTGGGTTGAGTTGAAATGGGGTTGAAATGGAACCATCAATTATTCGTTCCATTCCAACTCAACTCAACTCAACCCCTGTTTCCACGCACGCTAACTCGAGTTGAACTCGTCATGGAAACAAAGTATATGTTATTTTTAGTGTTACCAATAATGTAATACTAAAACACTAGCGCATGTTAACAGATAGGAATTCCTTCCGTTTAATTTTAAATTTTGTAATTGTTTTTCAGATGATTATGATTATGATTACAAACTAAAATGGACTGATGATGAAACGAAATTTTTATTAAATTTATATAAAGTACATATGGATAAAATTGGTCCCATGAAAAAATTTCATAATAAAAAAAAAATGTGGGACTACATTGCGGTAAATTTGGAAGAAACTTTTGGAAAAAACTACACAAGTATCCAAGTGGAAAATAGGTAACTTATTACTTATATTATTATTTAAGTTAATTATTACATTTAATTTATTTATTTAGATATAAAAATGTAATAAGAATTAAAAAAAAAAAAATAATAACCGAACAAGTGGCAGCGTTAGGATTGATATACCCTACGAGGAGGAATTGCAGGCAATAATGAGTTTGGATGACTCATTATTGCCTGAAGTGATGATAGGTCCTGGTGAAATTGAAAGAAAAGTGTTTCAAAAACCATCAACATCAACAACAACAACAACGACAACAACAACAACAACAACAACAACAACACCAACAAATTCAACATCATTAATAATGGCATCAACATCAACATCAACTACAACTACATCAGCAGCAACAACGTCAGCATCAGCAATACCATCAACATCAAGAATACCATCAACATCAACACGTACTACGTCATCAGTGAACCAACTACAACAACATCGAGAACTCCAACAACATCGAGAGCTACTCCAAAAATTTCGAGAGCGGCGATTCGCCGACAAAATTAACTTATACAGGGAAATAGAAAGAAACAAGCAAAAACGGCACGATGAGAAAATGCAAAAAATAACAGATTTGACTAATAATTTAAAGAATATTTTGAAAAACATAGAAATTAAATATAATTTTTTTTAAATTAATTTGTTTTTTATTAATTTTGCTTTAACATTTAAAAAATGTTTTTTTTTTACATTACATTGTTTTTTTTTTTACATTTAAAAAGTGTTTTTTTTTCATTAAAGAAATTGTTTTTTTTTTAACATTACATTGTTTTTTTTTACATTTAAAAAATGTTTTTTTTTCATTAAAAAAATTGTTTTTTTTTAACATTACATTGTTTTTTTTTTACAATTAAAAAATGTTTTTTTTTTTCATTAAAAAAATTGTTTTTTTTTAACATTAAAATTTTTTTTTTTTACATGTAAAAAATGTTTTTTTTTATTAATAAAAAAATTATAAAAATATAATAACTTTTAATTATTTCTTCATTAAATTAATAATAATACCATTGTAATTATTATTATCACTAAGCAAATTTATTCAATTTAGTTCTGACGGAAAGAAAATTCGTATCTTAAAATTTTTTAGCTGACTTGTTTATAGGAATACGCATGCGTATCCATCTTAAATTAATGCCACCTTCGGTTTATTGCATCACAATTTCATTTTCAAGAAATTTGAAGTTTATTTTATATTGTTGGATACTATATCATATGCTAGTTCTATTACTATGTTCTACATCATGAATTACATATATATCTAATAAATAAATAGTAAATCTAATATTATGTTATATATATATTTTTTCTAGAAATTAGTAATGTCCCATTTGTTTATTTCTTATTTTGTTTACTATAGGAAAATTATAAAATTTTAAATAACATAAACAATAAAGTTATAAAATCCAAGAGTTAATTTCTTTTTCAAAACATCAGATCCAAAATAAGGTTGATTGGAATCCAACAAAATAAAATTGGCGCAGTCGGTAGGATCTCTCAAGACGTTAGATCCTTTATCAACGGTGGATAAAATCCTTAACTTGAGAACGAATCATAACAGTGAGTAAATCTTGCATTATAAAAAAAAAAAATTTATTAAAAATTATTGTAAAGGATAAATATAAAAATATTGTGCATATAAAATAAAAATTTAAAAATTTTGTGAAAATAAAACATAATAAAAATAAAAATATAAAATTGTAATAAAATATAATAAAATTATAAAGTTTTAATAAAATAAAAAAAAAAAATTGTAATAAAAAAAAGGGGTTGTAAAAATGAATAAATCCGGAGATACTATGCCAAGTACAAGTTCAGACAATTCGAAAAATAATTTACCACTGCAATTTTTAATCAAATTAATTCCAGAAAATTTCGATGGAGATCGGTACAAAATAAGAAGTTTTATCAAACAAATAGATGGTGTTTTTGAGTTGGCACAACCAAATCAAACACAGGCATTATTATTATACGTAAGGAGTAGAATCACGGGTAAGGCGCGTGAACAAATTTATATTCATTGTAATCTAACTACGTGGGACGAAATTTCTGAACTTTTACTAAACTTGTATCAAGGTAAAAAATCATTAGATCAACTATTAGAAGAATTAAATAACTTAAAACAAATAAAGGATGAGAGTGTTTCACAGTTTTACCAAAGGCTAGAAGAAGTTTCTTCGCGTATTTTGGGTATAATACATGGCACAGAATCTGATCCTTTAAAGTTAAAGGGCAGATTATTAATGATAAATGACATAACATTAAATAGATTTATCTATCATACCCATCCGCAAATCTCGCAAATGCTCAGGTATCGCGAATTTAATACAATTAACGATGCATTAACTGCTGCAATAGCTGAAGAAAAAGTAATAAAATCCTATACAAATTCCAATAAATGTAAAAATTGTGGTCTCTCTAATCATTCAACAAATAATTGTTATAGAAATAGTAAGCCACAAATTCTCACTAAATCTATAAATTTTCAACAATTTCCCTCTTCCTCCAATCAACCGTCGAAAAAATGTAATTATTGTAAAAACTTAGGTCATACAATAGAAGAATGTAGGAAAAGACAATATAATAATAATTTAAAGAATAAAAATAAAAATTCTTCATATAAAAATTTCCATACTAATTCCCAAAACAAAAATCTTAATCAAAATTTTTTAGAAGTAGGCACGAAAATCAAACCACCAGATCGAATAGATCAAACGCTCAATCAATTTCATCAAATGAACTTTTAAAATCTTCAAAAATATTATCATTAAAAAATGAACAATACTACGTCATATTATGTTCAGAAAAGTCTACACAGGACGACAAATTATTGAAATTTCTAATAGACACTGGGGCTTCTACTTCAATAATCAAGCAATCGAGTATAAAAAATTATTATATATCAGATCCTGATCCTATTTCTTTGAGAGGTATATCAATTGATGTCCCTATATATACTATAGGAGAAACTTGCATCAGATTATCTGCTCAAGGTAGGTGTTTTGCCATGAATATGCATATCGTGGGAAATGATAATAATATTCCATTCGATGGTATACTCGGTGCTGATTTCTTTAAAACTTATGAAGTAGATATAAAATATTCTACATCTACTCTATGTCTCAATTCTATATCATTACAAATTCCTATGTATTTAAATAGGGCTCAATCTACTAAATCATATTTAAAAATTAATAAAAGATCGGAAATGGTTGTTCCGATAAAATTACTAAATCCAGATAATGTCAAAGAAGGCATTATTTCATCCCAACAATTGAATAATACTAAATCTTTACGAATTCCAAATTCAATTGTGCGGGTCATAAATCAAAATCATGCCCTAATTACTATATTAAATACTTCCAATATCGATGAAACTATTCCAATTCCAATATGCAAAATCGAACCTTTATCAAAAGAGTCACAAATCTTTAGTACTAATCCAAATCCAGTGTTAAATAATATGAATGATCGTATAAAAATTTTGAAAGAAAAATTGAGACTCAATCACCTTAATTCAGAAGAAAAAGCCTCTATTGAAAGTATTTGTTCAGAATTCAATGATATTTTCCAATTACCAAATGATAAATTAACACATACCAATACTATTTCTAATTCTATTCCAACAAAAGATGAAAAACCAATTCATGTAAAAACTTATAGATATCCGCAAATTCATAAAGGGGAAATCGAAAAACAAATCGAAAAAATGTTGAACGACGATATTATTAAACCAGCTATGAGTCCTTGGTCTAGTCCTCTTTGGATTGTACCAAAGAAAATGGATGCTTCCGGAGAAAAGAAATGGCGTATTGTAATTGATAATAGGAAATTAAAGGAAAAAACGATAGGTGATGCTTATCCGTTACCAAATATTGAAGATATACTTGATCAATTAGGTCATGCTCAATATTTTACTACACTTGATTTAGCAAGTGGTTTTCATCAAATTCCTATGAATCCTTTAGATCGTCCTAAAACTGCATTCACTACACCCAACGGACAATTTGAATTTAAAAGAATGCCATTTGGACTTAAAAATGCACCTGCTTGTTTTCAAAGAATGATGAATAACGTTTTATCTGGACTAACAGGCAAACAATGTTTCGTATATCTCGATGATATTGTAATATATGGCTCAACCTTAGAAGACCATAACAGAAAATTGAACAATATATTTTCCAGACTTCGAGAGAATTGTTTAAAGCTGCAACCAGATAAATGTGAATTTTTGAAGAAGCAGTGTGAATACTTAGGCCATGTTATTTCAGAACAAGGAGTTCATCCCAATCCAAATAAAATTCAATGTATATTAAATACAATTCGTCCGTCAACTTCAAAAGAAATCAAAATGTTTCTAGGTATGTGCGGGTATTATCGTAATTCATTCCTAATTTTTCTACTATTGCTAAACCTCTTACCTCGCTTTTAAAGAAAGATATTCTATTCGTATGGGACCAAAGTCAAGAAGATTCGTTTCAAACTCTAAAACAAAAATTAAGTCAGGAACCAATTCTACAATATCCTGATTTTTCGAAACCATTTATTTTAACTACTGATGCTTCAAATGTAGGAATCGGTGCAGTCTTATCTCAACTCAATGATAAAATGATGATCTACCAATTGCCTATTATTCTAGAACATTAAATGATGCAGAACAAAATTATTCGACTACTGAAAAAGAACTTCTGGCAATCGTTAACTCTATTGAACATTTTAGACTTTATTTATATGGTACAAAATTTACAATTTTCACTGATCACAGACCTTTACAATGGGTATTTAGTTGTCAGAAACCCTCATCAAAACTAGTTCGCTGGAGATTAAGATTAAGTGAATACGATTATGAAATAAAATACAAACCGGGTAGAGTTAATTCCAACGCAGACGCACTTTCTAGATTATCTCAAAAAAATGAAAACTCTATGAATATAAATTTGATTTCCAAAAATAATAATAGTTATCAAGATTTTATAAAGTTTCATTATCAAAATCAAAATGTCATCACTTTTGAAAAAGAAAATATTCCGATTAATAAAATTCGTGATCCAATTATTCTAATCTGGTCTCAGGATCTAGACGAAAACAACCAATATTCAGATTATGTAACATCTAATTTTGATATTACAATTATTAAACCAGAATTAAATGGATTCTCGAAATTGGAAAACAAATATCAAACTTTATATTTATTATATCCTTTAAATTTACATTTTGATAAATTAGAATATAAAAATCTTTTTGAAACATTTCAAAAATTCAAAAATCATATTAAAAATAACAAGTTTATCTTCGTTCCTTCTAATAAATTCAAAAGTTTAAAGACAGAATTACTATACGAAATGTTAAAATTCATATTTAAGAAAAATGATATTAGAATCTATAACACTTCAAAACACACACCAAAAGACAAAGAAGAAATAAATAAAATTCTAATCGAAAATCATGATAGTAAATTATGCGGACATAGCGGATTTAATAAAACTTATAAGAGAATCAAGGAAAATTATTACTGGCCGTCTATGAAATCCGATATTCGTATGCATATTAGAAATTGTAATCAATGTCAATTAAATAAAACAAATTTTAAACCTGTCCATCAACCTATGGAAATAACTTCAACTTCTGAAAACCCATTTGAAAAATTAGCCTTAGATATCGTGAGTCCTTTGCCTTTAACTGAAAATGGTAATAAATTTATTCTAACAGCTCAAGATGACTTAACAAAATTTAGTTTTGCTGAACCCATACCAAATCATGAAGCCGTTACCATTGCAAAAGTTCTAACCAAATCACATATTTCGGAATTCCAAAACAAATTCTTACTGATCAAGGCACTGAATTTATGTCAAATTTAATTAAAGAATTAACAAAACTTTTCAAAACAAAGCATATCTCAACAACTCCCTACCATCCACAGACGAATGGAGCATTAGAAAGATCACATCTAACGCTAAAAGATTATCTTAAACATTATATTAAACAAGATCAAACAGACTGGGACGAATATATTCAGTTCGCCATGTTCAGTTATAATACCTCAATCCATAAATCTACAAACTATTCTCCATATGAACTATTATTCGGTCATAAAGCCTACCTACCTTCTTTAATAATTCAAGAACCTAAATTTCATTATACATACGATGATTATATTCGATCACTTGAAAATAAATTAAATATTTCATTTAAAATTGCTAGGGAAAATATCCTAAAATCTAAACACAAAAGCAAAGAATATTATGATACAAGAAGTCAACAAAAAGAATTTAAAATTAATGACTTAGTTCTTATATCTAACAAACAATATAAACACAATTATTCAAAGAAATTATCTCCTAACTTTAAAGGTCCTTTTAAAATTATAAACACTTTCCCTAATAATACAGTAGAATTACAAATTGGAACCAAAAAGATTAAATATCATACTAATATGCTAAAACACTTCTTTTCAGATGAACCAAGCAATTAAAATAATTATCTTCCTCCCACTATTAATCAATTGCGATGTATATGTAAATAAGCCTAACATTCAATCAAGTGGATTATTTTATAATGAGTTAGGAACAGTACAAATTTCAAATTCGGATTTAATATTAATAACCCATTTAAATATTACATATCTAAACCAATCTCAAAAGGTACTCAAGAATCTATACAATAAATGTATTGAATTATGTAACAAAATATTAAAAAATGATAATCCTGTAAAATTATACTGTCATCAGAATCTTGAAATAGTAAATAGAATCCTTTTCGAATCAATCGAAAAAGATGAAATTTTGGATCATATAACGGAAAAACAAATAAATGAAAATACAAAGAGAAAAAAGAGGTCTCATAAATGGTGTCTCCTACGCATTCAATTGGTTATTCGGTATTCCAGATGCTAGTGATGCTCAATATTATACTGACAGTATTAATGCATTGTTAAATGACAACAAACAAACACAAACTCTTTTAAAATCTCAAATTGAAATAATATCAAGCACAATTCGTAATTTTAATAATTCACTGATTTCATTAAAAATTACTGAAAGTAATTTAAATGAAAATATTGAATTAATAAATAATTACACAATTCAATCAACAAACGAAATAAATCGCCTAACTATTGAATCTCTAATTTCCAAGCAACTTACAACACTCTCATCTTTAGCTATTAAAATCAGTAACGATTACGATAAATATATAGAAGCTATTACATTGGGAAAACATGGTATACTATCTCCATTGATCATAACTCCTAAAATTTTGTTAGAAGAATTAAGAAGTTATAAAGAAAAATATAATCTACCATTATTACCAAAATACGAAACTACATATATGTATTATAAAATAATGAATTTACAAATATTATTCCATAATAAAATAATTATATTTGAATTAAAATTACCATTAGTAAATAAGATAACTTTTAACAATTAATCAATTAATTCCGTTACCTATAGAACATAAAAATAAGTCGATTTATTCATATATAGAACCAAAACAAAATATTTTGTTAATATCACAAACCAAAACTCAATTTTCCTTAATGCAAGATTTACAAAACTGTATCGAGATTTATAAAAGAAACTTTATCTGTAAAAATATACATACCAACAAAAGAATAGAGCAACCAACGTGTGAAATTCAACTTTTATCGCCATATATTATGCAAATTCCGCCAGATTGTTACACTAAAACCATAAAAGCATCAATCGAAACATGGCATTACATCAATAACAATAAATGGATTTACATTCTTCAAAACCCACGAACACTAACCATTATATGTGAAACTGGAAAATACGAAGATTCAATTATTCAAGATGTTACTGTCCAAAATACTGGTATTATTCAACTTCAAGAGAGATGCAGAGGTTACACTGATAATTATATCTTAGAAACAACCAGCAATGATGACAATAACATTACATATTATATTCCATCCGTTAATATAATCGAAGACGAATGTTGTACATTAAACGAAAAATCAAAATTATTAAGTAACATTCATTTGGAGCCAATACATTTAACAAATATAGATTTAACAGAATTAAGGTACGCAAATAAAAAGTTACAAGAATTTGACGACATATTAAGTGAACAGCTAAAAGAACCCTTTATTGTTTCTCATATCAAATGGTATAACATACTTTTTACAATAATTGGAATAATTATACTATTTCTTTGTTGTAACTATTGCGGATGTTGTAAATGTTTTAAGTTCTTTAGAAAACATAGAGACAATTATGACAATAGAAAAGATACACTAATACGAAATTTTGTTAATTGCTGTTTCTGCAAACCAAATCCCCAACATCAGCAATCATCTAATGAAGTAATGATTTATGATCCAAGAAGAGAAGTAACAGAAATGAGAACTATGGTCCACTATCAAAATGATGATGATTCATTACCTACTCATGCAAATACCAGAACTATAAGAAGAAGCAATGTACCATTTTAAACATATATTTTGAATCTACAATTTCAAAATCTACAATTTCGAAATCGTATCTTCAATTTCAACGAGGGAGGTGTTGGATACTATATCATATGCTAGTTCTATTACTATGTTCTACATCATGAATTACATATATATCTAATAAATAAATAGTAAATCTAATATTATGTTATATATATATTTTTTCTAGAAATTAGTAATGTCCCATTTGTTTATTTCTTATTTTGTTTACTATAGGAAATTTACCAAATGTACTTAAGAAAATCCTTAGATAAGAATGATCGAGATCAAATCCCATAAAAATAACAATTGTAAATCATAAATCTTAAATCAAATTTATATAAACAAATAAAATCATCAAATCTTTATAATGTAAACATTGAATAATTTCATAATAATATGTATGCAAATACATAACTGTAAATGATAAATCTAAGATCTCGATATTATAAATATAAACAAATGATCTGTAAACAAAATAAGATAAACAAATGACCCTTCGCAAATAAGATAATATGTGTAAACAAATCAAAATTGTATATAAAGGAGTAAATCATAAGTAAGAAACACATTCTAATTTGAACTACATTCCAATTCAAATCACATTCTAATTCCAAGTCAAAAGAGTATTGTAAAAATTATAAAATTTTAAATAAAATAAACAATAAAGTTATAAAATCCAAGAGTCAATTTATTTTCCAAAACATCAGATCCAAAATAAGGTTGATTGGAATCCAACAATATGTCTAATCTATAATGCGATTCTTGTTATTGTTGATAATTTTACACAACAAATAATTGGTTTTTAATCCTACAAAGAAAAAAGGTATGTAAGAATTAATTAGTTGTAAAAATTAAATATCAAATTTATTAAGTGTTTTTTGTATTACATATGTTAAATCAAAATAATGTTATTTATATAATATATATATATACATATTTACTTTTATAAATATATATATATATAATATATATATAAATGTACAAATAATAGATATATATATTTATTATAAATATTTAAAAAAAACTATATATACTATATGTATAATGGGCGTGATTCTGTAATTTCTCAAGTAATATAATATTATGTATTTATATAAATGGCAATTATATAATAGCAGAATTTTAAATTTTTTATATGCACCATAGCAGAAGCAGGTTTTTAAAATAGCAGGTTTTACAGAATCACCCCCAATATTTATATTATATATAACATAATACAGTGAGTCACAAAAGTCATGGGACAAGAATAATTTTTTTTATTTATAATTACACAAATTGGTAACCAATAATTAAATCCAAAATAATATGTTATATAGTTCTTTATGTCATTAATAAGTTATACGTTAATAGATAATTGGAACATAAAATTTATTTATTTACGTTGGAACATAAAATTTATTTATTTACATAAAATTAAAAAGTTATAGTTTTAGCATGGTCCCTGTTTTGCTCTTTTATAATTTTATTTTAATTATAATTTTTATTGTATCGAATTATAAAATAAAATTATAAAAGAGCAAAACATGGTCCATATACTAAAATTATAACTTTTTAATTTTATGTAAATAAATAAATTTTATGTTCCAAAACTTTTGTGAGCGAAATTTCTCAAGTAATATTATAATTTTTAATTTTTTTAGTAATATTGATTACTAAAAAAACTTGCCATCTTCATACAATAAAATTAGAATAATTCTTTTATTGCATTTCTTTTTATTTGTCCAAGTCTAGTAATTTCTCTATCACTTATGTCAGGAACAATTCTTGAATTACTTGCTGATGGCTCTTGCATTTGAATAATTTCTGCTATCAGCTCATCATTCTCAGTAATACAGAAATTATGCAGTACGCAACAGGCTAATATAAATTTGCTCATGCGCTCAACATGCCAAAAATCTAAACGCATTAATTGCCTAAAGCGACATTTCAGTAAACCAAATGCATTTTCAATTTTTACTCTAGCTTGGCAATGTTTAAAATTGTATTTTTTTTCTTTTGTAGTTAAATTGCCAAAATCCTTAAATGGTGTTAGAAGATTTTGGCCAAGTGGATAAGCAGCATCACCCAATAAATGGTACTGCTCACCACAAAATCCTCTTAATTTGGAGCAAATAAATGATAACTTAAAAATTCGCGCATCATGGATCTTGCTAGGAGGACCCACAAAAACGTCAATAAATTTTTTATCGTAGTCACATATTCCTTGGAATGTAATTGACAGCAAATCGTGTCTATTGATATGGGTAGATCGAATTTTACCAACAGGTTTTCTAATATAAATGTAGGTACCATCAATAGCACCAATCACATTTGGAAAATTAGAAATCTATAAGGGTAATTTATATTTGAAAATTAATAAAAAAAAAAAATAATTACATTTGAAAATTTTAGTGCAGCGCTTGTTTTTTCGGCATCACTTTGTGGAAATTTAATAAATTGTGGTGATATATTAAAAAAAAAATTCCAAAATTAGATTTAAATGCCGATAAAACGTTGATGCTGCAATATTAAAAATATTCGCTACTTCGCGGTAGCAATCCTTATTACCAGCAAACCTAACAACATTTAATATAATGTAATGAAAGGTCAGAAAAAGAAACATTAAGAAAAAATAGCTACCATAAAAACGCTAAAATCTGTGTTTTTGAAGATATTTCAATTTTTCCACCGGTAGCTATTTTTTATTTGCAGTTTCTTGGCATATTCTGAAATTCTTACGAAACTAAGATTTAAAAATTAGATATAATAGAACATAAATAAACAATTAAATATGGGAATTACTTCATCATTGATATAATTTCCAACAACATCATCTACAAAATTAATTACTCTTGGTTTTTTATATATATAGTGAGTTCACCATCTTCACTTGATGATGATGATGATGATGATGATGACCAGAACCAGGAATCATCATCTGATGACGATGACTCCATCATCATGTCGCATGCATCCGAAATAATACCACCAATATTTTCTTCAGACATGATTATTTATTCACAAAATATTTATGTACAAGAAGAAAAAGTGATATATTATATACAATAGAAGAATTTTTTATGTACAAGAAGAAACTGATATTTATTATAATAAATATATAATTATTTACAAGAAAAAAAAACTATATACAGTAGAACAATTATTTCACTTTTATATAAAGAAACTTTTTATTAAATTAAAAATTGTTTAAAATATTTACAATATACAATATATATGTTAATACTACAATTATTACACAATATACAATATTATTTAACTTGAACAATTTATTTTTAGTTTTATTTAATTATTTTCACAATAAATACTTTTTTTTTTACAAAAATTAAAATTTTTGTTAAATTAACATCAAACAACAAATTGATACTATTCCAAAATGGCCAATAGTTTTTTAGCACATTTCCAACCAAATTGGAAGAAATGTGTATATTAGTTTCACTCTGTCTGTCCGTCTGTCCGTCTGTCCGTCTGTCCGTCCGTCCGTTTACACAAACTTCTACATCTATTAAGATAGAGTATTAATATTTTGATCATAGATAGATAGTAATAAAATAATAGGTCCAGTAGAACAAAATTTTCTTCTATCTCTTTTCCCCTCTGAGTTATTCCCCCTCCAAGTTCGAAAATTACCCATATTGAACATCTAATAACTTTTAAACCAATAAAAATTTTTGAGGTCTGTAAAAGCCATAAGATAGGAAAATCTTTTATCTTTTTTGTGCAATAAACAAATTTTTTAAAATTTAATTCTTTGATGTATAAAAATACCGTTATCTTCATACAACTTTTTTTAGTTTTTTTAACACCCTGTATTTCCCAAACTGCTTATTATAGAAGGCTGAAATTTATGCACCAAAGAGATATCTAAAAAATAACTAGAGTCTCTGAAGAAATTGTATCCGTATCTCTTCTCCCCTTTCCGTTGTGGCCCTTCGAAAATCAAAAAATTACATTTTTAATTTACTTGTAAAATTATAACTGCACAATATTTTTAAAAACAAATATTGGGAAAAGTTTCAAAATTCTTATTTGTTTAAAGTGCATTAATTAATAAATTATAGTCATTTGCCTCACACTTATAATTAATCAAAATTCTTAATCATGTAAAATTTTGCAAAAAACGAACATTTTGCATATTTTTAGGAGCTTTATAAAGGGAATATTGGATATTATTTCATATCACATTATATGTTCAATTAAAAGCAAAATTAGGGAAAACTTAAATGATAATTTTATATATATGTATTTTGTTGGAATAATAAACTTGGAAGGAAAAAAAATTAATAAAATCCAACAGGGATACATTTTTTACCTATTTTTACCATATCATTTTTTATCTTTCCTATGTATAGTACATTGAAAATACTACTAAAACTGCACAATATGCACATATAGGAATTCTCATTGTTTTACAATAGCTCATAGTTCTACATGTGGCGATTTTGAGGAAATGTGCTTTTGACAAACCCGGGGTTTGTTTATCGTATTTTATTTTGAACAATTATTTCAAATTTTTTGAATTGTTTACATCTTCAAAAACGTGGTGACAGCAATAAAATTGCTTATGTAGTGGAAATAACTGAAAGGGAAAAATGAACTGAAAAAAATACGATAAACAAACCCCGGGTTTGTCAAAAGCACATTTCCTCAAAATCGCCACATGTAGAACTATGAGCTATTGTAAAACAATGAGAATTCCTATATGTGCATATTGTGGAGTTTTAGTAGTATTTTCAATGTACTATACATAGGAAAGATAAAAAATGATATGGTAAAAATAGGTAAAAAATGTATCCCTGTTGGATTTTATTAATTTTTTTTCCTTCCAAGTTTATTATTCCAACAAAATACATATATATAAAATTATCATTTAAGTTTTCCCTAATTTTGCTTTTAATTGAACATATAATGTGATATGAAATAATATCCAATATTCCCTTTATAAAGCTCCTAAAAATATGCAAAATGTTCGTTTTTTGAAAAATTTTACATGATTAAGAATTTTGATTAATTATAAGTGTGAGGCAAATGACTATAATTTATTAATTAATGCACTTTAAACAAATATGAATTTTGAAACTTTTCCCAATATTTGTTTTTAAAAATAATGTGCAGTTATAATTTTACAAGTAAATTAAAAATGTAATTTTTTGATTTTCGAAGGGCCACAACGGAAAGGGGAGAAGAGATACGGATACAATTTCTTCAGAGACTCTAGTTATTTTTTAGATATCTCTTTGGTGCATAAATTTCAGCCTTCTATAATAAGCAGTTTGGGAAATACAGGGTGTTAAAAAAACTAAAAAAAGTTGTATGAAGATAACGGTATTTTTATACATCAAAGAATTAAATTTTAAAAAATTTCTTTATTGCACAAAAAAGATAAAAGATTTTCCTATCTTATGGCTTTTACAGACCTCAAAAATTTTTATTGGTTTAAAAGTTATTAGATGTTCAATATGGGTAATTTTCGAACTTGGAGGGGGAATAACTCAGAGGGGAAAAGAGATAGAAGAAAATTTTGTTCTACTGGACCTATTATTTTATTACTATCTATCTATGATCAAAATATTAATACTCTATCTTAATAGATGTAGAAGTTTGTGTAAACGGACGGACGGACAGACGGACAGACGGACAGACGGACAGACGGACAGACGGACAGACAGAGTGAAACTAATATACACATTTCTTCCAATTTGGTTGGAAATGTGCTAATAAAAAAGGTAAACAAACGAAAGCACATAAGCTTTCCTAATAATAATAAAGTATAATGCGTTATCAGCACAATGGGCAATGGTAACATAATTAATGTATGAATTATTGTTGCACAATTTTACCTTTAATTAATAAGAAATATTAATTAATTGTAATTATTGAAATATTCTAATAGTGCTGAGCAATATTAGATAGGCGAAAAATTGGTATTTCGAATTTTGAATTCTTATAAAGAACAGGTCAAGTCTATTTTATAAGAAATCCAATTAGAGAACTTATTAAAATAACTAAATAAAACAAGTTTTATTTAACAGTTATTTACAGTTTATATTAAAAGTAAAAGTAAAATTACTAAAGGTAAAAGTTAAAACAAAGTTATACCAGGATTAAAGGAAGATTATTGAAGAGACGATCAGGCCAGAAAGAATTAAATAAAGGTAATATGAAACAATCTAAAACAGAGTCACAACATTGGTGCCGTGACCAGGAAAAACTTGTTTTATTTAGTTATTTTAATAAGTTCTCTAATTTGAATTCTTGTAAAGAACAAGTCAAGCCTATTTTATAAGAAATCCAATTAGAGAACTTATTAAAATAACTAAATAAAACAAGTTTTATTTAACAGTTATTTACAGTTTATATTAAAAGTAAAAGTAAAAAAATACGATAAACAAACCCCGGGTTTGTCAAAAGCACATTTCCTCAAAATCGCCACATGTAGAACTATGAGCTATTGTAAAACAATGAGAATTCCTATATGTGCATATTGTGCAGTTTTAGTAGTATTTTCAATGTACTATACATAGGAAAGATAAAAAATGATATGGTAAAAATAGGTAAAAAATGTATCCCTGTTGGATTTTATTAATTTTTTTTCCTTCCAAGTTTATTATTCCAACAAAATACATATATATAAAATTATCATTTAAGTTTTCCCTAATTTTGCTTTTAATTGAACATATAATGTGATATGAAATAATATCCAATATTCCCTTTATAAAGCTCCTAAAAATATGCAAAATGTTCGTTTTTTGCAAAATTTTACATGATTAAGAATTTTGATTAATTATAAGTGTGAGGCAAATGACTATAATTTATTAATTAATGCACTTTAAACAAATATGAATTTTGAAACTTTTCCCAATATTTGTTTTTAAAAATATTGTGCAGTTATAATTTTACAAGTAAATTAAAAATGTAATTTTTTGATTTTCGAAGGGCCACAACGGAAAGGGGAGAAGAGATACGGATACAATTTCTTCAGAGACTCTAGTTATTTTTTAGATATCTCTTTGGTGCATAAATTTCAGCCTTCTATAATAAGCAGTTTGGGAAATACAGGGCGTTAAAAAAACTAAAAAAAGTTGTATGAAGATAACGGTATTTTTATACATCAAAGAATTAAATTTTAAAAAATTTGTTTATTGCACAAAAAAGATAAAAGATTTTCCTATCTTATGGCTTTTACAGACCTCAAAAATTTTTATTGGTTTAAAAGTTATTAGATGTTCAATATGGGTAATTTTCGAACTTGGAGGGGGAATAACTCAGAGGGGAAAAGAGATAGAAGAAAATTTTGTTCTACTGGACCTATTATTTTATTACTATCTATCTATGATCAAAATATTAATACTCTATCTTAATAGATGTAGAAGTTTGTGTAAACGGACGGACGGACAGACGGACAGACGGACAGACAGAGTGAAACTAATATACACATTTCTTCCAATTTGGTTGGAAATGTGCTAAAAATGCGTTCAAAAAGATGGCGGAATAAGGAACTGGATTTACACTTATTGAAATGTCAAATTCCCAATAATACATGCTAGGGTCACATTTTGACGTAAAAAAAGGGGAAAATTGGGAACTAGTTCCGCACTTTAACCCAGTTCCCTGCCAATAGAATACGAGATAAAACAAAAGGTATTTTGTTTAATATTTTATTATGTAAATAATATGTAATTGTATAGAACTTCCCCTCGTAGTTATGGGACGATGTATAATTGAAGAAAATAAATCTATTCATGAACAATTTCAAAGGCAAAATGGTAATAGTAAATGTAAACATTTCAAAAATGAAACTGTCATTCCTAGAATGCACACTGGAAATTTACAAATTCATTTAAAATGTAAACACCCAGATATTTTGCAGGATATTGAAAAAAAAAAATTAAAAAAAAAATAATCAAAAATCTTTACTGGAAATGGGAGCATTACTAGAAAAACAAAAAGTAAGCTTCGATATAAATCCGAATCAAATGATTGAATATTGTGTTGAATTAGTGACTGTGAACGGAATGCCATTAAATGCAGTAGAGTGCAGCGGATTAAAACATTTTTTTGATCCAATTTACAAACAATTAGGCATCACAATCAATCGACATAACATTCGAGAACATATTATGAAAAAATCTGAAAATTATAGATTAATGATAACTACAGAAATTGAAAATAAAATTTTGTCACTTAAAGTTGATAGTGCTACAAGATTAGACAGGTCTGTTCTTGGAATTAATATTCAGTTTGAAAAAAATAACCAAATTTGTATTCGAACTTTGGCAGTGAAAGAAATGCGGCAAAAACATACGGCAGAATATATTTCTGAACAAATTAAAGAGGTATTGGATAAATATAACATAAAATTAGAACACATTTACACTTTTACATCGGATAACGGAAGGAATATGATAAAAGCAGCAGATCTTCTAGGAATTGCACAAGCAGATGAAATAGATGAAGAACTCATTTTTAATGAAGATGAATTGGATGAATTGTTTATAAGCTGCACTAATAATGAATCTTTTAAATTTTTAACATCTATAATATGTATGACGCACTCACTGCAGTTAGCCGTTAATGATGTTATAATAACATCAGACGTTTATAAAACAATAATTTCAAAGGCTTTATCTCTTGTGATTATATTAAGAACTCCCACTATTCTAGCACTAATTAAAGCCAGGGGATTAAAAAAAACCAATAAGAAACGTTATTACTAGGTGGAATTCGACTTACAATATGATAGTCAGACTATTTGAATTACGTGATTTTTGTGATGAAATGAAAGTTTTATATCCGACGCTTTCTATTTATAATAGGGATTGGGACAAAATTGAACAAATTATAAAAACACTCAAATATCCATATGCAACAACTTTACGCCTTCAATCCGAAAATTTGACAATGAGTGAAGCTTATGCAGCTTGGTTTAAATGCAAACTAGAAGTTTCAAAAATTGGCGACGCTTATTCCGTACCTCTCAAATCTTCCATTGATAAAAGAGAAAAGACTTTATTGACGAAGTGCTTTCTGCTGTGTTTTTGGATCCGCGTTATCAAAATTTATTGTCTGCCGATCAAAAAGAATTTGCAAAAGCACATTTAGTATGTGTATATCGTCATTTACTGCTACTTCAAAAAAAAGAAAATCAACCTCATGATAATAATGTAAATAAAGACATTGAAATAGTTGAAGATCATTCAGGTATGGACATTTTAACTGAATATATGATAGCAAAAGCTAAACAACCAAATTCTCAAGAAAAAGTAAATATTTCTCTATTATTGGACAGTTTTGATAAAATGGATATTACGCCAGTAAATAAAAACGTATTCGAATTTTGGCAAAATAAAAATCAATCAATCGTAAAAATTGCAAAAATTTTATTGGCTGTACCTGCCAGCCAGGTTTCAGTTGAAAGGGTTTTTTCGATCCTGAAATGGATTTTATCAGAAAAAAGAAATAGAATAGAAGAGTCATTATTGGAGGAGATACTACTAATTATTTCAAACAGTAATAAAATGTAAAATTACAATATCTTTGTTGATTTTTAAGTTTGTTTTCTCAAAATTTGAGTATTTCTTTTAATGTTTTAGTTTTAGGTTTTCTTGAATGAAATTTAAAAGAAAATGCAATAAAAAAATGTTATTATTTAAAATTGTACTTGTCTAATTATTTAAATTTATTATTATGGTTATTAATAACATTTTTTAAGTAAAACGTTATAACATAACATAACGAAAAAAAAATTGTGTTATAAAACGAAATCCATAACGTTTTGAATTCAATTTTTGTGTTATAACTTAACGGCATAACGTTTCTATTCTTTTTTCCGTTTTCCATCACTGCATATAACAATGCGTAGATTATTACTATAATTATGCGTAGATTTATTATTAATCATAACTTTTATTTTGGAAACTCGCTTTCGATATTTTTGAATTTTGATTTAACTGTGTCATTAATAGTGACCAAGGTGTTGGTGAGATTTTCAATATTTTTATCATTACTATCAAATTTGTGGAGTTGGCTTAGAATAATTACTATTCGATACATCGTCAGTGGCTATCGACCTGATCGACTCTGTCAAACCTTTTATATGTACGTTATTGCATTTAATAGCCAACATGATATGAGCGAGAGAGATGTCTTTACATTCATTGTAGTAAAATGTATTACTAAGGTATTCTTTTAGGTAGTTTGAAGATCTTCTACTAAGTCCGATACAAATAGGATGAAAAGACTTACCGCAAATAATTGTGCCATAATTGATGACAACATCGACAGTTCACCCAATCGATGTTGTTATCAATTATGGCACAATTATTATTTCCGAAATTAAAGGACATTATGTATTTATAGTTGAAACTTTTCCGCCGTACTCTTATATTACGTGTAATGTAAGTATTTTATATTATTTCAATGGATCAACTGTAATGGCTGATTGTATTGAAGCAATACAATTAGTGCAAACATATTCCTTTACAATTTTAAATTAAAAAAAAATTATAATAAATTTTTGTATTAAATTTAAGATTATTTAAATTTTGGTAAATTACTTCTTATAATTTTTAATTTAACCTTAAATATTAATTTAATCTTAAATAATTTTACTTTAAGTAATTTTTAATTTAAGCCTAACCTAAATAATTAAACTTAAATAACATTATTTTTTAATTTAACCCTAAATATTATTTCTTAATAACTAAAATTTACTAAGCTAAGTATTTTTAGTATAATGAATAAGGCATTTTTTTCCTTGAATTAATAAGCTATCATTAGTATTATTTTCATGGTGTATTATATCAAGCTCTACATTATTTTCATTTTCCAATTATAACGAAGGGTATTTGAAAATCAATACAAATATAATGTAACGCACAACAAACATTTAATAATTGTGTCGCTTTTCCTAGCGAATAATGAAGCTCTCTTCCTGCTAATAGGCATCTAAATCGTCGTTTTAATACCCGAAACACTCTGTCAATAACGTTTCTGCATTTTGCTGAACTATCATTAAAAGCAGCCTCTGAACAACCTTCTGCACTAGTTCTGAATGGTGTCATCAGCCAAGGTTAAAGAGGATAACTCGAATCACCTAAAAAATTACATTAATAATTTTATTTATATCATTGAACATTTTAAAAATTACCTAGAATCCAAGACAATATGATTTATCTCCACTATATAACATCTATTAAAATACGACCTTTCTTGGCTCATTGCCCATATGTCATTTGAAGAACCACCATAAGACCCATTTACAGACAGAATCCGTAAATTATGATCACAAATCTTAAAACAATAGAGAATATAAAATTGTATATAATTTTAAAACATATAATGTATTATGCCTGGTTCAGACAATGCCGAAATCTAATGGCGAATTTTTTTAAAGGATGGAGATATATATTTATGTATAAGTGCGGTAGAGACATCAATATCGTCCAGAAAATTTTTTGGACGTCCAATTTTCGAAATTTAATTTCGAATTGGACGTCCAATTATGGCACAAGACGTCGGCTCTCGTCTTGTGCCATAATTGGACGTCCAAATGATGAGATTTTATAGAAAAACGATAGATGGCGTGAATATTATATATATACAAAATTATATTTTGTCAAATTTATTTTTTTATTTCAAAGCTAGGTATTCACTTCCAAAAAAAAACTTGGCAAAATTGTGAGCAAAATATCATATTAAAAATATGTAAATATAATATAATATAATATAATCATACTGAGTACCATGTGTATATGACAAAGCAAAAACTAAGAAAAAATTTTGCCCCTGGTAAAATGTTCTATATAAAATCATACTTTTTTTGAACTGAGTACTAAGCTTTAGGTAAAAAAATGGATGAATTATTTGAATTATGCTATCTCGTCCTATTTTGCCTAAAAAATATGAGTTTCGCCATTGTCTAAACCAGGCATTATAATGCTGGATTTTAATGATAAAAATTTGCGGCTTGTGCATGAAAAATAGAACGAGATAGTATATTATATTTTTACATGAGAAAAAATAGATCGCTGCACAAGGGAAATTTTTATTTTTGACAGGGAATTTATGATTTACAATATGTTTAAAAAATTATATGGAAAAATGTCAACTGTCATAATATAAATAAACAAAAAATTTTTACAAGCCGTTTTATGAAATTATTATTATTTTGGTCATTTTGGATAGTGATTTTTTGTAAATTTTTTGTTGTGTGTAAAAATGGATGAAGCATATTTTATATAAGTCCAAATTTTAGTATTACTATTATTATTAATTTCGCTATTGTATTACTATTATTATTAATTTCACTCACTACTTGATCAAAATACTTCAAAAATAATTAACATAAAAAAATGTAAACAATAAATTTTTTTATTGGCAATACTTAAATGTCAAATTTCAACAAAACTATGATACCATATAAGAAGGATTATCTATGGTTTATAAAAAATATCAAAAAATATCTATTGCAAAATGAAAATTATCCCTTGCAAAAAAAATTATCCCTGGAAAAATTTTCCTTGCAAATGAGAATTTGTTGTTCTTTTCGCACATATTAAATTTCCATAAGAAATAAAACCTTTAGGTCCGTTTTTCATGCACAGCCGGAAAATTTTTATCATTAAAATCCAGCATTAATGTTACTAACCACCATGGCATTTATACTATGTTTTAATTTCCTATTAAAATATATATTCTCGTCTATATTTGGTAGAATAATTTGTATATGTGTGCCGTCAACGGCACCTATTATTTCGGGAAATCCATATTTTTCATAAACACGTCTTTTTGCATTTTGTATTTCAATTTCACTCCTTTCAAGCTGGATCAATTTCGGACACATTTTATTTTCAATTGCCGTGCAGACCTCAGATATTATGTACGATATTGTTTGCTGTTCGAAAGCAATATTAATATTTTGACCAACAGAATGCTTACGGCCTAGTGCGCAAACTTAGTTCCGAATTCGGATTTTTCGTACTGCGTAATGCGAAATTCGCAAAAGTTGCGAATGCGAAAATAGCAAATAATCCGACTGACAGTTTAATTTTCGCAATTGCCAACTATGTATTGCTAAATTCGCATCTTTCATTACAAATTTAATTCGCACAGTACACATTGACGGTTATTTTTCTATTGTTTTTGAAAATTATGAAAATGTTTAATAATTGTTTAATATTATACAATTTATATTAAAATAATTTATAATTTAATTATAATTTATATTAATTTTCAATTAATTAATTAATATATATAGTCTATTATATTAATATAGTATATTGTAAAATAATTAATGGGTTTCCCATTATTATTTGAATAATAATTGAAATTGAAAAATGTGTAAATATTTATTCACATAGTCAAAATGAAAATGGTCAATTGTAAATTTAGTTATACCTAATTAATTTCTCTAATATTATGTTAATAAAATTTGTTGATGGCCATGAAATGTACATGTCGAATTTTAATTTTTAAATTGATTCTTTTGGTTATTGCCTTATTAATTTATTAATTATTGTTGCATAACTATGTGTTTTGTAAGGAAATATTATTTATTATTTGTGATATGATTAAAATAAAAATCCGTAAAATAAATTTTAAATATTTTTTAATATTGCTTTATTCATTTCATTCATTCTATTTTACTTTTATAATTTAAATTTTAATAATTTATATATTTAATAAAATTATGCCAAAAGATTGACAAATTATGCCAAAATATTGACAAATTATGCCAAAATACGAAACGGTATATGGCAAAACGAATTTCGGATGCGAATTTTTAGGCGGGCTACCGCGTAAAAATTCGCATCCGAAATTCGTTTTGCCATATTTTCCGAAAATCGTATGATGCGAATTTTTTACGAATTTATTTTTAATATACATATATGTATTTATGTCGGTATGTCCTCACCTGGCCATAACTCTTAAATGGCTTGACCGAGTCATCAAATGCTTGGTACCCTATAAATTTGGGGCCTTTTTGATGAGGGGGAATGGGACGCGTAGGGCCGTTTAATTTTTGAATGTAGTACCAAAAAAACCATGTGGGGTATCAAATGAAAGGTTTTGACGAGTACATCTCATTGGACGGTAGTCCGGGGGCGACGTGGGTAATGTCGGGCCCAAAACGGGAGCAATGTTGGGTTCCATAATACAAAAAATCATGTGGGATATCAAATGAAAGGTCTTGACGATTACATCTCATTAAGCGGTAGTCCGGGGGGCGCCGTGGGTAATGTCGGGCCCAAAACGGGCAATGTTGGGCCCATTATAAAAAAATCATGTGGGGCATCAAATGAAAGGTCTTGAAGAGTAGATCTCAATGGGTGGTAGTTAGAGAAGCGCCGTGGATCATGTGGGGTCCAAAACTGGGTCATGTGATCTCAGCATATAAATAAATCATGTGGGGCATCAAATGAAAGGTCTTGAAGAGTACATATCGTTGGGTAATTCATGTGGCCCAACGATATGTACTCTCAAGTGGGGCTCAAATTCAAGTGGAGCCCAAAGTCAAGTGGGGCCCAAAATCAAAAAAATTCATGTAGGGTATCAAATGAAAGGTCCTGACGAGTACATTTCAATAGGGGGTAGTCGGGGGCGACGAGGGTCATGTAGGTGCTAAAACGGGGGCAATGTTGGGCCCCATCATACAAAAATCATGTGGGTCATCAAATGAAAGGTCTTGAAGAGTACACCACGTCGGGCAGTACATGGGAAACATTCGGTTATACGGGGGCCCAAAAGTAGGTCATGTGGGCCCATTATACAAAAAATCATGTCAGGTATCAAATAAAATGAATTGAAGAGTACATTTAAATGAGCGTAGTCCGTAAACGCACTGGGTTACACGTGGTTCCAAAAGGGGGTCATGTGGGTCAACAAGGCCTTAAATCATAAAAAAATCGTGTAGGGTATCAAATGAAAGGTTGTGCAGAGTACATCTCGTTGCGTAATGCGTGGTTCAAGTGGGACCAAAATATGTTCCACCTGGGGCCCATCATACAAAATATCAGGTGGGGTAACAAATGAAAGTTCTTGAAGAGTACATATGGGCCGAAAATCGTAAAAAAATCATGTGATGTATCAAATGAAAGGTCTTGAAGAAGACATCTTGTTGAGTACTCCGAGAGGTACTCTGGGTCTTGTGGGGCCCATAATGCAAAAAGACAAAAGAACGTATCAAATAAAAGGTAATAAAGAATACACCTCGTTGCGCAGTCCGTGAGGCTTCGTAATTCATGTTAGGGCCCAAAACATTCAGAGTAGTCCTAGCAGTACCCTGGGTCTTGTGGAGCCAATTATATAAAAAAACATCGGCCACATGTGGAATTCCAAATCGTGGGCCATGAGGAGCTTAAACAAATCATTCCCAATGTGTCAAAGTATTTAAATATTTTTAGTCGGTCAAATGAATAAATATTTGACCTAGTCGGTGAAAAAGAAAAAATATAAATAAAAAAGTTTTTTAAAAATACTTTCCAAAATATTATGCCAAAATATTGACAAATTATGCCAAAATACGACATGGTATATGGCAAAACTAATTTCGGGTGCGAATTTCATACGCGGTGCCAATGGATGCGAAACTCGCAACTCTGTTTTGCGAAAATCGTATGATGCGAATTTTTTACGCCGTAGGCTAAGATCATCTTCTTAAAAAAAATAAGATCATCTTTTTAAAAAAAATTATACCATTATAAGATTATCTTTTTAAAAAAAATTATTTGACAATCATAACTTTTTTATGGCAAATAATTTGATATTCACATCTTGTTATAGTACAAAATTTGACATTGGTGTCTTTTTATGTCGACTGAGATACTTTCCTATAAAAAGATATGAATGTCAAATGAAATGGATACGAATATCAAAAATATGAATGATAAAAAAAATGTTTTTGTGCAAATTAATTTTTAATTAAGGCTAGGTATGTACTTACTAGCTGAGTTTTTTTATTCCTACTCTGCACTACTCTACATAAAATGAATAAAAAAACGATGAAGAGCAAAGGGAAAATATAATTTAGAATTGATTGAAAAATTTTCGCCCATTTTGTTATTTTTTAAAAATCAAATTTTCAATTTATAGTTGCCATATTAAAATGTAATAATTTCCCCTTAATTTCCCCTTACTCTATATGATGTACTAGATAATTATGTAGAGTAAGTTCCATCAACAACCATACAGATACTCTACTCTTATAGTGCATAGTAGGCATAAAAAAACGCAGCTAGTACTCAAATAAAAAAAATATGATTTTAGAAAATTTTGCAAGGTGCAAAATTTTTTCCTTAGTTGTTACTTTATCATTTTCACATAGTATAATAACTGGGTTTCGATACCAAATAGATGTTTTCGGACAATATTTTTTTTACGGATTTTTAATATGATATTTAACTCATAATTTAGCTAGCTTTTTTTTCAAGTAAATACTTAGCTAATTTACAGAAACATTAGCTGAGTTTTTTTATTCCTACTCTGCACTACTCTACATAATATGAATAAAAAAACGATGTAGAGCTCATATTATTATTATTATTATTGGTTGGTTGGTTGGTTTGAAAAGGAGGGCGGAAAAATTCACCACGTACCAAGGCCCATTGTACACCCCCTATCGACGGCTATTGACTCATTCTAAATTTTCTAGCACGTTGACCCATCCTACTTCTTTTATAAACGAAGTCAACTTTGCCGGCTTGATTCTACCAGTCTCTCTAAGTCTGTCAGAAAATGGTACCGCAAGTGTTTCAGTCTTTTACAACGCACCACAGGGCATGTGCGCAGCATATGCTTCACTGATTCAACCGCAGGGTATGTGCGCAGCATATGCTTCACTGATTTATCTAATGCTTTCAGGGCAGCTTGACTGTCCGAGCATATGAAAATATTTTTCCCAGTTATGTTTCTTTCAATAAGAATTTCTGCTGGTTTGTTTATGGCAGCCACTTCCACTTGAAAGATTGAAATATACCTATCTAGAGTCAGGCTTATCGTTAGATCAAAATCTATCGATGCTATATATTCCATTGTGGAACCGTCTGTAAAAATCTTCATCCCATTCTTCGGCATGACGATTTCCCACTCCCTTTTCGAGGGTATTCTAATACTATATCTTTCCTAAATTCCATAGTTGCCACATGATAATCGCATTCACCTATAAGATCGAAGCCTGCTTCACTGAGGGTAGAATCTATTAAGAAGACCGGTCAATTCAAGGCATATGGCAGAGTTTGCCGCCAATTTTCTCACATGAAGATCTATCGGTTGTATGAATAAAATATTCTCAAGAGCTCTGGTAGGTGTGCTTCTCAGAGCTCCCGAAATACTTAGACAGCACTGTCGCTGCACCTTTTCAAGGATTTTTAAATTTGTACCCACATTCAGACACTTCCGCCAGACCACAGCACCATGAGTAAGAATGGGTCTTATAACACTGCTATAAATCCAGTAGATCATCTTTGGAGAGAGCCCCCACCTTTTACCGATCGCGCTCCTGCAGATTTTTGGTCCAGGTGTTGCCGCCAATGCAATTTC
Organism: Empis stercorea; assembly: GCA_949752835.1. NCBI lineage: Eukaryota > Metazoa > Arthropoda > Insecta > Diptera > Empididae > Empis > Empis stercorea. The sequence goes on from OX457086.1 coordinate 24,608,687, forward strand.
TTATCCAGAACGACCCCTAGAAACTTCACCTCGTTAATCAGGGTTAAAGAGGTGTCACCAATTTTTAGAAGGATTATACTATTTACTATTTACAAAGCTCCGTTTTCGTTGGGTTAACTCTAAGTCCGTTTCTTGTCGCCCAGTGTACAATAAGATTTATCGCACCTTGCATTAACGAGGCTGGCGTTGTCGCGAATTTCCCAGTAACCAGAATAGCCAAGTCTTCTGCGTAGCATGCGATATGATGACCTTCATCCCTTAACTCCTTCAACAGATCATCCACGACCAATAGCCACAGAATTTATTTTATAAATAAATTTGAATGTAGTAGAGGTAATTCGAAAAAAGAGTGGAATTTAGTAAATTGTTTAGTAAATAAAACATTCACAGAATGATTTAGTTTTAAACAATAATATTAATATTGTGTTTGATTTTGAGGTAATTGCTAATCATTTTATTGAATTATTTGTTAAAGTATGTCGTAATTTTTCATTTAGTAATTCCACTTATTTAGATGAGTCTATTTTTGATGAATCTAGCCAAACTGAAAGTTTCTTTTTGAACCCATCTCTGCACTTGAATCATATAGAAATATTCTGAATTTAAACAACTCAAACTCTGTGACTTCTGATGATGTTTCTAATATATTATTAGAAACATCATCAGAAGTCACAGAGCTTAAAAAATTTAGTTGCAAATTGTACATGTTTTAGCATATATTTTTAATAACAGTGTTACTACAGGTTCATTTCCGGATAAGTTAAAAATTGCTGAAAATATACCTTTATTTAAAAAAGGGAACTCTTTTGAGTCTAATAACTACAGATCAATTTCTTTGTTATCCACCTTTTCAAAAAAATTCGAAAAAGCAATGAAATATAGAATTATTAATTTCCTAGAAAGAACAAAATTTTTCCTCAATAATCAATTTGGTTTTCTAAAAGGTAAGTCGACTGAGGATGCTATATTGAAATTTTGCGAAGAAATTTATGAAACTTTAAACAATAAAAAAACAGCGTCTGCTTTATTTATTGACATAACTAAAGCTTTTGATCTTGTAAACCATGGTATCCTTTTAGATAAATTAAGAAATGCTGGTTTTAGAGTGTTTGCCCTTGATTGGTTTCGTTCGTGTCTTACTAATCGTAAACAAAAAGTTAGAATTAAAAACGAATTTAGTACTTTTTTGGAAGTGTTCAATGGTGTTCCACAGGGTTCTGTCCTTGGACCATTATTATTTCTACTTTTCATTAATTCTTTATTTGTACAATCGTAATTAATATGAATCATGATCTTGATTTCTTGCGGCGTTGGTTTCGAAAGCATAAATTAATTATTAGTTGTAAAACTAAGTATATGAACTTCAATATTTGTAATGGTCCTATATACGATTATAACCTTTTTTATCATGATCTTAGTTGTCAGAAATATCCCATTTATCCATACAATACAGGTAAGTATTCAGTGCAATTCAAATTGCAAAAATTGAGTGTGTGTCGTCTTTTAAATATTTAGGGTGCTGGCATAGTGAGCGCGAGAAGCTAAACCGAGCTGAAAGCGGAGCTGTAGACGCGAGAAGCAATGCGAGAACATGCTCCAGTGATATCGAGTTTTTATTAATTTATTTTCTAGTTTGGTGTTGATAGTTGATTATAAAACATCCGATGAGGAATTTTTTGTTCAACTTTTTGTCCATCCATTACAATTAAAAAGAAAGTAATTTGGAGAATTTCATCACCTATATAATGATTTAAGAAATTACCCTGAAAAGTGTTATGAATATACACGAATGACAATTCGTACATTCGATTATATTTTGGCTAAAATAGATAAACGCACAATGGAAAATTCCATAAATCCACTTAAAATCTTTAAACTGAATTGCACAAAAATTAAAAACAAAAAAAATCTCATAACATACTTATACATTTCACGCATACATATAAATTTCGGCCCTGAAAACCACTGCACAACAAGGTTTCTCGCATTGCGCTTTGAAATCAGCTTTGCTCTCGGCTCCGCTCGGCTTCTGCTATGCCGCAATCATGCGAGTTTATATGAAAATGTATGTGCAGACTTCTTCAGGGCGGGCTCTCGCATTCATTAGCTTTCAGCTCGGCTCGGCTTCTTGCGCTTAATATGCCAGCACCCTTAGGTGTAATTATTGATTCTAAGTTAGATTGGAGCAAACATACGTTGTATTTAAAAACTTATTTTAGTAATGTGATTAGGCAATTATACCATGTCAGTTTATATAGCTCAGTCAAAATATCTACAATGGTGTATTATGCTCTATTCCATTCTAAACTCCAATAAGGAATTGTTTGCTGGGGCGAAGCATATTTTAATGAGATAGTACATGTATTAACATCTCAAACATGCTATTAGATTAACTTGTAAAAAAGGTAGACTAACGCCTGGTTTTGAACTGTTCATAATGCTAGAGATTCTTCCAGTACGATACTTATACTTCTACAAAACATTGAAAATGTAAATATAATATAAATATGTATAAGATATAAGATTTTTTTTTTTTTTAAATCAGGTAATTTAAATATAAGACATACGACTATATACAATTTAAGGAATTAATTATTTATAGTATTGAAAATGCTGTTATATTCTAAAAAGCCAAACACAATGCTGGCGTTAATTTGTAGTATTAGCTGTAGCTTTATTTTTCCTTAGCGTTAAAGCTCAACTAAACATAATGCTGGCGGTAAAAATATATGAAAAAGTCAAAATTATATTAGAGGAAAAAGTTTTTAATACAAGTTTAAAAGTCTGTTGTATTTAACCCTTAACGGCCAAAATTTTATTTTTTAACGAAACAAAAAATTTTGAATTTTTTAACTTATTTAAGCCCTTCTTTTAATCGGATTTTTGGGTTATTAATTTTGATGCCCTGTAAACAAGGATTTTCCGGTTTGTCTCAAATTTGATACAATGGTGTTTAACTATACTTTAATACTTTCAAATACTTACAATACTTACGTATTTACGTACAATATTTAAATAAAATTGCAAGTATTAAACATGTATACTTGCAATTTTATCACCAAAAAAACTTATTAAAAATAAATAATTATATAAATGAATAAATGAAAATTATTCGTAAACTGCAGTTTCTAAGAACATAAAACCATAGTTAACAGGTTTTTCATGGGAACTATGATTGTCCCAAATAAGATACAAAAGTTTTTAAGCTAAAATTGGAATTCGTAAAAAAAATTATAAAGATTTTATCAGTATGTATCAAATATGATTCAACAAACCATTAAGGGTTAAATTTGAATGGCAGCTGTTTTTGACATTTAAATTAACAATGTTGCCAAACAAATTAACAAAATTTTGGCACCATTGCCGAGAGCTGGCGTAAAATTTCCTACATTGTTGAAACTCGGCGCTGGCTTTTTTTATTGTTTGGCGCTAGCCGCCAGCATAGTGCTTATTTATATTTATTTCCATATGTTGGAACATTTTTAAAGTTACAACTAACACTTAACGCCAGCATTGTGTTTTGCTCTTAATACTTATAATTTTGTTGGTATTTACCTTTTTATTTTTTCAAAATCCAATAAGGTTCCAAAAAGATTGCAATATAACTTTTAAGTCCGAATAAAGATTGCAATTCAATTTTTAATTTTTTATATAATTTATCTAAATCTTTATAATTTTACAATTTTACTTCAGAATTAAATCTTTGTTACAATTTTATTCTTTTAATACTAAATATTATGAAAAAGCACTTGTGCAAAGAAATATCTGATCAATATAATAGTCAGAAGAATAATGACAATTTTCGATATACAATCAATGTCTTTTATACACAAATTTGTTTGTTAAACAAATTTGCGTAAATAATTACAAATACAATTTATTATTAATTATTTGGAATAATTTCGGTCATTGAATTTCTTAATTTAAATTGAATTTTGCTTATTCGACAAAAATGTCGACCAAGCATTTTTTGTTTGACCGATATACAATTTGTACTTTAAACTTTTTTATTTGAATAAATATTTGTATATAAAATATTTAATACCGATTTTTTTTATGTTTTGTTTCAGAAATTTTCCTTAAATTATAGTTATGTGTCTATTTTTACACATAACAATGCATTTTTTTATTTGCATTGCAATAAAATCAGCCTTTACGAAAACGTTCTTTTTTTGAATATTTTTTTTTTACAAATTTTAAAATTTAAGGCTGTGTGTCATTTAGTTTAAATTTTAAATTTGACACAAAAAATTTAATTTTTTTTCCCGGGTGTTTTTTTTTAATATTTACTACTATCAAGTTTGATGTGCCAATTGGTTTAATTTTAAAAAAATACGATAAACAAATAACAAACCCCGGGTTTGTCAAAAGCACATTTCCTCAAAAGCCTCATGTCGAACTATGAGCTATTCTAAAACAATGGGAATTCCTATACGTGTATATTATTTTTTAGTAGTATTTCTAGTTATACATAGGTAAAAAATGTGTCCCTGTTAGATTTTACTAATTTTGTTTCTTTCCAAGGTTATTCCAGGAAAATATATATAAACTTATCATTTAAGTTTTCTGTAATTTTGCTTTTAATTTAACATAATGTGAATGTGATATGAAATAATATCCAATATTCCATTTATATAGCTCCTAAAAATATGCAAAATTTTCGTTTTTTGCAAAATTTTACATGCTTATGCATTTTGATTAATTATAAGTGTGAGGCAAATGATTATAATTTATTAATTAATGCACTTTAAAGAAATATGATTTTCGATAGTTTTCTCAATATTTGGTTTTAAAAATATTGTGTAGTTATAATTTTACAAGTAAATTAAAAATGTAATTTTTTGATTTTCGAAGGGCCACAACGGAAAGGGGAGGGGAGATACGGATACAATTTCTTCAGAGACTCTAGTTATTTTTTAGATATCTCTTTGGTACATAACTTGCCGTCCATAATAAGCCGTTTGGGAAATACAGGGTGTTAAAAAAACTAAAAAATTGTATGAAGATAACGGTATTTTTATACATCAAAGAATTAAATTTAAAAAAAAATTTAATTTCACAATTAAGATAAAAGATTTTCCTATCTCATGGCTTCTACAGACCTCAAAAATTTTTATTGGTTTAAAAGTTATTAGATGTTCAATATGGGCAATTTTCGAACTTGGAGGGGGAATAACTCAGAGGGGAAAAGAGATCGAAGAAAATTTTGTTCTACTACCTATTATTTTTATTTTATTATTATCTATCTATGGTCAAAATTTTATTACTCTATCTTAATAGATGTAGAAGTGTGTGTAAACGGACAGACAGATGGACAGACAGAGTGAAACTATTATACACATTTCTTCCAATTTGGTTGGAAATGTGCTAAAAATGTATGAAATTTTTCTTTCTTTGGCTCAATAATTTTTTAAAAAAATTTAAAAGCTCTTTTTCAGTAAAAAGAATATAAAAGCTCTTTTTCAAAAAAAACATTGGTATGACGTGACGTCACGATTCGGGCTTTTTTCTGGCGCTCCTCGACCCTTAATGAATAATGGATACTGTAAATTCAAAATTTTTAAACTAAGGTCTGGAAGGTCGTTATATTTTGGCATTTTATATTCACCATGCTAGTGTCATAATTTAATTTCGTCTGTCACAATTTAATTTTAAAATGACAATTTAAACTAATTGGCACCAGCCTTAGTTTAAAAATTTTGAATTTACAGTATCCATTATTCATTAAGGGTCGAGGAGCGCCAGAAAAAAGCCCGAATCGTGACGTCACGTCATACCAATGTTTTTTTCTGAAAAAGAGCTTTTATATTCTTTGTGTGTATGCGTTTGTAATACATTATTTGATGTTTTTATAGGAATGCGGCGTTGCCATATAATGTATAATTATATGTGATGACAAAAATTATCCAACAAATTTTGATTTTTGGAAACGAGTTGATAATATAATATATGATATGTAATATAATCTATTATTGCTTCACCAGATATTTATGGGTAACGAATTCATTTTACTTTATATAATATATGTAATGTGTATATAGTAAATAATATTATCTGATCAGATATTATAATATTATATACTAAATAGTTATACTTATATATATTATATAATATCAGCGGCGGCTCGTCATATTGGGCAGGGTGGGCTAAGCCCAACCTGAATTTACAGGAAAATGCTACAAAATATTCATTTAAAATATATTATAAAAATGAGCAAAAAAAATTCAATTTTTTTTAAAATAAATGTCATAATATACGTGCATATAATTTTTTCCATCGAAATTCGTGCACCACCGCTGCGAAATATAATATGTATATAAAAATATAATCTAAAATCTACATATGAATATGAACGCTAAAATACAAATATATTATACTAACACTACATAACTTTTTCATTATAAAAATACAACTACTCTTTTCTCTTTACTTCAAGGGCTAATTGAAATTTGCCCACCTTATTATACTAATTTTACACAAAACAATTTTGCGTATGTGTTGAATTTTGTATGGATCAGGCTGGGCTAATTTAAACTAGCCCACGAAGACCACGTGTTCCCCATAGAAATGCGAAATATTTGTAATTGCTATATGATTTTCAGAATTTTATTATTTTTTCTATGGAAGAAAATTATCAGAAAATTTCCATTATATGAGCAAGCAATGTCCGTATAAGAAGAAAATAATAATTTTTATACCAATTTTCAAATTTTTTAAACCAAAATACCAGGCGCGCATATTTTATAATCAACACTATTGAGTTGAGTTATTTCCTTCTCCTATATTAAAAAATTTATATTGAGAAAAATATATCATGGGATAGAAAATCTCTTATCCATAGAAGAAATATTCCTATACTGAAAATTTGCATGAAATATTTTTCATTAAAAAAAAAGAGAAATATATCATCGTGAGCTAGAAAATCGCAGCCCCTAGAACGAATAATTCCTTTGAGTAAAAATTTACATGAAATATTTATTTCGTTATATAAATATTTTGTATTAAAAAATAAATAATATATCTTCATGGGCTGGAAAATCGCAGCCCATAGCAATAATTTTATCGCTTATATTTTAAATTCCCTCAGTAGACAAAAAATTTAATTATAGCACACTTTAGAACTAAATTTTTAAAATTAGTACCAGGCGATCATAAATTTCAGAAAGTAACAATTTTATTCTTAGTTGAGAAAACTTAAGACAATTGCATACAAATATAACTATTCAAATATGTATGGAGTGTGCCATGATTTTCGTTTATTTAGTTCGATTTTTTTTGAATGTGTCTAATTTTTTTGTGTATAATATGTGATTTATTTTTCTTGTGTGCATAGCATATGCATAATGATTTTTTTTATTGGAAAAAAAATGAAAAACATATTAAGATGCCAATATGATTAACTAACTAATGATTAGCTTAGATGCCAATGTGATTAACTCACTAAAACGAAAAATTCAAAAGGTTGTATATTTAATAACCTCAAATCTTTGCTTTTCATAACAAAATTTTTTCCTTTAGCCCACCCAGAACTTTTGATCACGGTCCGCCACTGTATAATATAATATATATTATATATATATTATTTATTATATAAAATAAATGTAAATTCTATAAAGGGAAAGTAAAATGAATTCGTTACCCATTAGTATCTG